>JAVJAQ010005647.1:0-74728 GCA_032362365.1 Zygogramma bicolorata
TTTTTGAGCTGATCTCACTATTTCGGAAACGGTAAGCCCTACAAGATTGGTTAGATTGGACAAAGTCCACCTTTGGAAAACTGAAATAATTTTATTTAAGATCGAAAATAATATTGTTCTCGAAATATTCTCCAAAAACTGAAATCGTCAAATTTCGTATGGTTTTTTCGCCACCATTTCGAATGATATTTGTTATGATCCGATATGAACCATTTTTCAATGAAACGTTTCGTTCATTAGTCTTAATCATCAATTTCTTTTCTAAACACGGACTTCTAGTTTTTCTCATCGATTTTTGTAGCCACTGTCATAACAAATTCAGCCATGTTATACACCTAGTCAATTATGAAGGAAGGTTTGTTTATAATAATTAGGATATGTATTTATATTCATGGTCGGACTCATAGTTGTCCTCAAGTACGCCCGTAGAAAATATTGTATAGTGAAACTCGTGTAGCGTTATGTAAACTCTCTTGTCAAAATCACACAATTGAGTGTGTGCTTTTTAAAAACGTGAATATAAACTTCGAGTTCAACATGAGATACGCGAAAATTTTTGGCAGATTACGATCTACTTTTGTTTTGAATGCTTCCTCGTTGAAAGGCTGCTAAAAATCTCGTCAAAAAATCAGTCGTTGCCGCCCGTTCTATAGTGGGCGTCACTTGTGAGCCAAATTCGTGAACAGCGATAATGATGCATATTTCCATTTTTAACTGTGAAAAATATTTACATACATAATTGTCGTTGATTATTGTAATAACATACTCCGGTCGAATAATATCAATTTTTATTGGCTATTATTAACAGAACAAAAAGAGAACGGAAAAAGTTTAATTGGAATTATCCTGCAATAATTGTTGTTTATGTGAATGCTATAGTGAACTATTTCATTTTAATTGTACGTTTTGCATTATCATATCCCTTCTATTCAATTAACTTTTATTAAACTTCATCGACTGTAAAAAATGGTGACGCACATTTGGGGTTTGGCAGTAGCAGATAGAAGTGAGACTCCCCCTCCTTCCTAATGACTTATGTTGAATGATATGACTATTTTTAACCACTCAAAAACTATATCTGCTCACGGCAATTTTGGGTGAAAAATGCTCCATACACCTGCAAAAAACCCATTGGCAAACAATGGTGATTGAGCCCCAGCATTGTCCATTGTTTTTAAACGGCGGTCGCAAGACTCACACTCATGTATGGATCATTAGTATGGTGGCCAGGCCTATGTTAGGAGGTCACCGGAAAAGGGTGGGAAAGGACTAGTTGCCGTTCTCATGACGGGGTGTCTTTCGAAAACCCCGAAAATGACTCCATTAGACCTGTATGGGAAGGAGTACACGGCTATGCTCTCATAGTAACTGGAGTCTCACCATTCTGAAGGAATTCAATTTCATCCTAAATAACACAGACTACACGAAACCCACCCAGATGTTCGACCGCAAGTTCTCGGTGGACATCCCTTCCGGAGAAAAATGGACGTTGAACCTAGCCTATGGGAATGCTCTTTTATGCATATGGCTCAAAACTAGAGTGAAGTCTTCTCAGAGTCCCCACCCCTCAACCTACCGTTTACCGGACTACTGCAGTGTTTTCCATGCAGAAATTATAGCTATTAATGAAACAGCCAAATGGGTACTTCAAACCGGACTTGGGTCCAATGAAATATCTTCTCTAAGTGAGATCCCACCTTCCATTAAGTCTCTAAATTCAGTCTACCTGACCTCCAAGGGGTCTATGCCGTAACGCCTGCTGGCGACTGAAGTAAGAGTTAATATTGTCTGGGTCCCCGGCCACAGGGACGGAAGAGTTAGACCAGGGGCACCTATCGCTGAACGGAGGTTGCTCCTCCGGAAGGCAGTACTCGCGCCTTACCAACCTTATGTAGCTGGAGGAGCTTTCTTGCAACTCGTCAAGACCGGAATCTGGCTTGGAGGATGCCCTGCTGCACGTAATGGTTTCTGTGGAAGCTGTCGAGACAAGGAGGAAGAGACGATGGTTCACCTACTATGTCACTGCCCTGCCCTATACAGGAAAAGATTTTCAGCTCTGGGACAGCGCCATTTTGACAACCTAGCCGATCTTCAGTAGGTTGGTATCAAAAGCCTCATGCTGTTTATTAACAGCAGCCTCTGTTCTGACGGTAGTTGTGGGGGTGGTAACCACCCCATACGGTATAACAACGGGCCTCTGGCCTACGTGGGTACCATCCCGGACCACCGTGTTAACCCAACCTAACCTACTGGCAATTTTTGGTTTCTATAATGACTCATTACTAAAAGTAATATCAATACTTATTTTAAATATAAACAAAGAGTTCATCCACACTATCTCGAAATTCTTGCTATTCAATTGACCTTTAATTATTTATACGTTAATATCCCGTTAACATAAAGTCAGCCACGCCGGTAATCTTCACAATAATTTGACATTATGAAAATTTGAATTCAAATTCATTTTGTCAATGAATCATGATCACAACTCGAAATCTTGAGGCAGAATATTTAGTAATCGACGCAAATGGAAATGGATATAGACAGTGAATCTTCTTCAAACGAAATCAATTGTACACCTCCTGATATAAGGAAATAATGATAGCATAGAACTGCTACCTGAACAGTTTTTACTGTTTAAATGATTTTTCAACATTTTTCAAAATTATCTATAAACTAATAAGCTTGAAATACTAATCTTCGACAGGCACAATTCCTTCTGAAACTGAACTGATGACTACAAACTTATTGATGGAAACGAAGTGAAATATGATTACAAAACGAAATGTCTCATAATTTTCATATTTATCATCAATAAGTTAAATGTGATTGATTTGAAATACTATTATCCATTTTTCCACTAGTGAATGGAGTGGTTCTTTATACGGTTCATAAATGTGGATGAAATTCATTTACATTGTGATATTGGATGAAAGGATACACGAATTGATATTTTTTTCTGTCTTTTTTGTTTTGTTTGTTTCTTTCCGTTAACCAGATGACGAACGTCAACCCTCAGAAGTCGAAACTTGTGCGAGCAATGGATCAACGAGGCCTTACATTTCAACGAGCGATTACCCAGCACAATGGCCCAACTGGGACTTGAACCCCGGTCTTCCGCTTGAAAGGCGACTGTGCTATATCTGCTTTGAATACTCAGGTTGATGACCTAAACTCTAAGACATACACAATCGAGAAATTTTTCCGAAACAGGTAAAACAGTTTTTTGCTGCTGCACAAATAATGATTGAAGTTTTCATAATTCTTCAGTCATTCAAATTTTGGGCTAAAAGCTTTCATTTAGTTTTTCGAAATACTCGTTTATATAATATAATGATAAATATTAATACAGTTTCTTGTAACGCAACACGTGTTTCGTGAAAATGATAGCTTCTTCTAGCCAATTTGTTGTATTTCATATTCACTTAACAACTTATCTGTTTACTTTTTTCTTCGAAGTAGAACGCGTGCGTCGGTTTTGGTAACATTATAGTGAAATTTTTTTCTGGAAACCTCAGTATTTATTTTTGGCTAGTTGTTTTTTATTTTTCTGCATATTTCCCATGAGAATAGATCTTAATTCATGAAAAAAAAATTCAAGATTATGCTGAAAGTGATACTTCCGACAACGGTTCAAAAGATGCACTAGTATAACAGAATTCCTCCGTAACTATGATAGTAGACGATGAAAGTTTTTTTTTGGGTTACTTATGCAAACATATATATATTTGCTGCTCAAAAATCATCACAATTCCTGCTAGAATATAATAATTATTTTTTTACAACTACAATCGATAGACAGAACAGTGAAGCAATTCTGATACTAGTATTTATCATATTATTGTAAAATTCTAACAATGCACGTGTGACGTGTGTTTAAAAAAATATTAAATTAGTAATTGGTATTGTATCAGTTTGTTATAATCGATTTCAAGGACCTATTCCAAGTCACAGTATGGCTTTTTAGTCAATAACTGTTCATTTCTATATTCGTAAACGATAAATTGAAAAAATACCAACATGATCGAATGATGTTTAATGTAGTGATTACTACTAATTACCAATTTTTAGAATTGGCTAATGATGTAATTTCGATAACGAACATCAAATAAAAATAATTATCGCCAAATGCCTCATACAAACAACTCAAAATGTTAATCGTCTCTATATTTTAGTTTGTGTGAAAAATACGAGGCGACTTCTTTCAGTTTGGCCTTTTTAATTTCAAAGGGAAAGGGGTTTTTTCTATAGTGAACGATTTTTCTAAGAAAAAAGTACTACAAAGCGATGCAGTAGCAACAAGTTAATAATCTACTTTTGTTGGAGATTTGCAACGAAACAGTAGTACGATTCATAATATACTGTCTGTTAAAATAGCAAATTTAAGATTGGTTGTAGCTAAAGATGTTAGCTCTCTATGTTGCGCGTCGTGACCGTTACTGGAAGTCCTGTCTTATATTTCCGAAATAGAAATGACAATTTTGAACCCAACTATTCCTAGTTATTTTTAAATTCCAGCGACTACTACCCAAAAATTTTCATGTGTTTGGCTGACAGAATTGTTATTTGGGGTTAATGAAATAAGATTGTTTGTGTTTCGATTGTATTCGAAAGAAGATCTAGGCTATACAGGAAGAAGTGATAGATGCATTTTCCATAAGAATACGTGTCACCAACAGACTTTCTGCTGAAACCTGTGTGAAGCTATTTTCAGTGCCTGAAACTATTGGCACATATTGCCTATGATCCTTCAACAAATATAGTATATTGCATACAGAGGTCGATACCTAATACATTCTCTCGAGAAAAATGTTGCATACCAAAACAAAAGGCCGAGGTGAGTAATTTGTTGCCAAGGTTTGTATACTCTTTTGATCACAACAATTCGAAATAATTTTATAAAGTGAACAAGAAATAAACACTTGCACGATTGATTTTGTGTTTCGAGTAGGCATTGCACATAAACGAACTTCGTGACGCTCGTACAAATGGGAATTTGTCCTTTTTGTAAATGCCATTTGCCTCGAGGTTTGAATGTTTCGCAATTTAGCTTCTTTTGTTTTTGATAAACGGGTTCGGTATGTTAAGCATATCCCATAAATTTCCTTTATTTTTCACGAGGATTGCTGCAAATAGGCAACGTTCAAATTATTTACTGACATATCAACGACATTTTCGATTTTACAATTGACTGGACTTCAGCGTCGAGAGCGCTGAATACTGTACTTGAGAAAATGGCTTATAAAACAATAACGTGATGCTCTTTTTGGAAAATAGTGTTATAATCCGGTCAAGTTAGACATAAGAACAGTGATCAAATAGCAAAAATTCAGACAGAGCCAAATTTTGGTGAAAATATTGGGTTTACCATAAAGAATGAAAATTCAAAAGTCCCCAAAAATCTCATGTGAGCTAAAACAGTTATTCGGGGTCAAATGTCAAATGTTCAGGTTTTTTTGATTCTTCTCGAAAACGGTGAGTTGAATCAGAAAAATCCCTCAGACCAACGTTGTAGATCTCGAAATTCTCTAGAAAAATAATCTCAATGAATTTTTCTTCAAGAATCATCGTTCCTGAGGTATCGCAATTGTGAATTTCACATTTGTGTCTCATTATGTACAAACCCTTTAAAAAAAGGGATAACTCAAATTCATAAATGTGGTGACGACCTTGTGCTATTCCTTTTTTTGAAATCAACCACTCCACTTCGAGCATGGACTTTTTCCTTCGTCTACATACTATATTGAGAAAATATATCTTTGAAAGATAGTCAGTCCCTTCGAGAATCCCCTTCACCCATGGCCTTGATTAACATCTGGCTATTTATTGCCATTCTGATGTCGTTCGCGTACCAGCGTGGCCATATTTAGTAGAAATCTACTATTTTGGTAGCTTTTCGACTCAAATCAGTAAATTTCAGTAGAAACAAATCGTCTATCAGATTTTGAGGAATATCTCGGTTTACCTGTATCTTTTTTTATATGCAGAATCACACGAAAGGATAGCCCTGTAATGTTCAAAGAACACCGCGTGAATAAAGGGACAGGAGATACGAACTAACATTCACTTTGAATTTTTGAAGTTTGTAAGCCTCAGGAAAGACCTCTTTCGGCAAGGAATTCCAAAGCTCAGGTGTTCTATTGAAAAAAGATTCCTGAGAAAGAGAAGTTCTACAGGTCTCCAAAGTCATACAAGGGGTGGGAATTCTGTACTCGTCGAGTCATCCGTGTAGATCAGGGGTTCCCAACCTTTTCTTAGTCCGGGACCACTTTTATATTATTCTTGTTAGCAGGGACCACTATGAATGACTTACATAGTGGTATAGACATTCGTACCTTGTAGGTAATAAAGATAAACTGTAATAATCAAACCGTAACTTTAATTAGCAACTCAATAGGATATTACAAAACAAGAAATAATAATATTTTTAGGATAAACTTGTGTGATTTTGTATTAAAGTGATTTCTGAGTTTGCATCTCCTTCACGAGTTGGTCAAAGCTACACGCAAATCATCACTTATTTTCAAACGATTTCTCCTCTTGTTCTTAATGACCAATGAAGCAGAAAATTCTTGTTCACATAAATAAGTTGTTGAAAAAATCATAAAATAGCGCAAGGCGATTTCTCGAAGTTTAGTATAAGAAATTGCCTTTTTACACCAAAACCACTCAAGTGAATTCAATTCAAAAGCATCCTTGCAGTTTCTGTCATTTTGAGTTCTTCCTGGCTTTCTTCAGCAACTCCTCCAGCGTCCATACTGAAAGAGTTACGAATCAGTTTTTGATCAACTTTAGTTTCTTCGGTATATTCTGGGAAGTAACGATTGGATTCATCCATCAACATTTGTAAATGAGTCCTGATATTTTCTTGTATATTTGCTTCAATAGTGTCATACTTTTTGTCTTTCACAGGTGCTTTAAACGTCGCAAACGCAGAATAATTATTTTCTTCACTTTTACCTAAACACAACTGAAGTTTGCAAATGAAAGCGCAGTTCATCTTCAAAAATATAAAATATATTTACAACGTTTTCTGTTTATTTCCGGAACCTTGCAGTTGTATACTCGATTTAAGTGTGAAAATATCCACAGGATAAGCCAAATCAATTTGACATGCCGGATTAGTGAACTGTTTTAACAAATCATTAATTTTTTTGTCAAACAGAAAAATCTCAACCTCTGCTCTCAGTTTATATAATCTTCCCAACATATTACCTTTCGATAGCCATCGAAATTATGTGTGAAAGAGAAGTGCTTCATGGTCAGAGTCCATTTCAGTGAATAATTTTTTAAAAAGGCGTGTATTTAGGGCGCTGGTTTTGATACCATTTACAACTTTTATGGCCATTTTCAGTGTATCAGTAAGGCATTCAGGAAGAGTCTTAGAAGCTAACGCCTAGCGATGTATGATACAGTGCGTTGTTATAACCTTATGATTTTTCTGTTTTACTAACGTCGCCAGCCCGGAACGTGATCTCAACATTGCAGGAACACCATCAGTACAGAGAGCAACGAGTTTATCCCACATTAGATTATGTTTCTCAAAATATTCCGATATTGAGTTCATGAAAAATGGCGCCCGCTAAATTTGAAATCATTCGCGGACCATATTTTGACTTCTGCGGACCACTGGTGGTCCACGGACCACTGGTTGGGAACCACTGGTGTAGATATTGCCAAGAGTGGAACAGTTGATAACAATTCAGAAGAGCACCAACCGTGAAAATATCTATGGAAGAGAGACAACAATTAGTTCAAGTAGTGAAAAAAAGAAATCTGGAGTCACATATAAATTTCCTTCGTAGTTTCTCGTGTTTTCAAGCTACCACATTCTGAAAAATTATCTACAAGTTACTTTGAGAAAAACGGGCGTACACTACATCACAGGTGGTGTGGAAACGTGTGCATATTATTTAGAACGTGCCTCTCACAATTGCAATATCTCAGGAACGATGATGCCTAAAGAAAAATTTATTAAGATTATTTTTCTAGATAATTTCGAGATCTACAACGTTGGTCTGAGGTATTTTTCCGATTCAACTCATCGTTTTCGAGAAAAATTAAAAAGACCTGACAATTTGGCATTTGACCGCGAATAACTATTTTAGCACACATGGGATTTTTGGGGACTTTGAATTTTCATGCTTTATGGTGAACCCTAGGTCTTCACCAAAATTTGGCTCTGTCGGAATTTTTGTTGATTCAATTGTATAACTTGACCGGATTATTAGTTATTGGAAAGGTTTGTGGTTTTCAAAGGAGGAACTGAGTACATATATCTTAACCTGTGGTAGAAGTCCATTGTATCTCAAAGTGGAGTGTAGTAGATTTACGATGCAGAAAAACTCAAAGTCGTCTCCACAATTTAATATTTGGAAGATGTCAGTACGGTAGTTCAGTACATGTTGGAGATGAAAAAATGATGGGGAATGTCTTTATTGTGTTAGGGATGTCCCATATTCCCCTAATTACAAATTACTCACAATTTCACTACAATATTTTTTCAATGTCTTTTTGAACTTCACCATGTGTTAGGGATGTCCCATATTCCCCTAATTACAAATTACTCACAATTCCACTACAATATTTTTTCAATGTCTTTTTGAACTTCACCATGTGAATTTCCCAATTGAATTTTTCTCAACTCCATAATTTAATGTAAATTCAGCTGATGATGAACCTATGTAGGTTCGAAACATGTACTGAACTACCGTACTGACATCTTTCAAATATTGAATTGTGGAGACGACTTTCAGTTTTTCTGCATCGTAAACATATATCTTAATTGTCCGTTTGGTAGATATTATCAAAAGGTCGGAGTTTTGCCGACATCGTCTCATTTTGAGAACAATTGGTTACTTTCTAACCTGTAATTCGAAAGATTAATGTGAACTATTTCATTTTAATCAATTTTCCAACGCCATCCAGGTGGCGTTCGAACCTCGGAAACTCCAATGACACCTTATTAAATTTTCAACGTCACCGAAAACAAAACCGAAGAAGACGAAAAATAAATAAGAAACAAGCAAAAACGGCGGCTCTCTCTTATATTCCTCTGCGCGTATCTTGGGGAGAACTTTAAAATTACCAAATAAAACGACGAGAAGAATAAGCAGCTCCTAGCCCAAGTCTGCTAAATATTTAACATCGACTTTATTACTGCAAGCCACCAGGGTCGGACTTCAACAGGTAATCGTCTCCCGTTGTTTTCGAAAAAGATTTTCTGGCTATAATTTTTTTGGTGCAATTCATACGAGTGGGAAATTAGCATTCCTTGCGAGTTATACACTATATTTTTTCTACGGCTATAACAGATAATATCAGAATGATTCAACAAATAACATGAACCTAAAATTTAATGTCATTCAAAATTTACATTTGGGTGAAACTTGGAATTTGACATTCCATAGGAGATCTGATTTATTGGTTAATAATTACTACAACAGTAACACAATGAAGTCATTGTTTTATCAGGTAGGGAAATTGAATTGAAGACATACTAGAACTGTAACAGAAATAAAGGTACCCCTTCACGTACAGTCGTGGCCTGCGCGCCAGGACTGACGGCTAGGCCTGCGCTCCTGGACTGATGGTATGCCAAGGGCCTACACGTTCAGTCCAAAACTGTCAGTTGATGTTGAGAAGTGGTGGCATCAACGTGAAAATTCATTGCTCACTGAAAGAAACCGAATGCGCTTTGAAATAATGAACTTGCACAAAAGAAAAGCGATTGCCTTGTTATTGTTAGCAGAAGCCGACGAAACAGAACATGTAACTCTAAGGGCAAAAAATAGTTATTGGTCAAAACCGTGGTATTTGCGAAGGGGCGAATCTTCTCATATCAGCTTCTTGAAAGAAATAGATGCAACAAATCCTGAAGATCATAAAAACTATTTTAGAAAGAACTATGAGACTTTTAATGATTTGTTAAGTTTAGTGGAAGACTATATAGTGAAGCAAAATACAGTGATGCGCGATGCCATATCCCCCGAGGCAAGACTAGGAGCCACGTTGCGGTATTCAGCTACAGGAAGATCGTATGAAGATCTGAAATTTTGTACCAGAATATTCCCTTAAACCCTTAGTCTGTTACGAAATCAATTGACTGAGGAGGTGTCATCTCAAATCAACAATAATTATAATTATTATACAATATAATGTATTGCAATTAAAATATACTTCAGAAGGCACTACCTACTGAGTTGCTATGGACGAAACTGATAGTGTTTACGCACGTCTCGCTTTCGTCTACTTAAAATACTATAGTCGCACTCTTGCTAATCGGCAACTGACAAATGAAGCGCACCTCCATGCTCCGGTCTTGCCTGTACCGCGTTTCAGGCCTCGCCTAAATATTTGTTCGATTTGATTTCTTCAGTCCGCGCCGGGACTGAGACAGGTTGGAACTATTGCATCCCTTCACGTTCAGTTTCGGCCTGAACTGATGGACTGACAGTCCAAAACTGACGGAAAACTGTACGTGAAGGGGTACCTTAAGTCATTCTGTTATCAGGTACGGAAATTAAATTGAAGACATGGTAATGGTAATGGCTGGGGGATGCAAGCGTCAGCAACTAGGCCCCAGTGGAACCTTTTCGCAAACCCTGGTGTGTATATGTGTGTGTGTTGTATTTATCAGGCTTGTTACAACCCCCTACGCCATACCTCAGGAGAAACGGTTATTTGCGGTCTCGTCAACTATGAAACGTGTCAGGACTCATACGCCAACACGACAGAGAAATTTTTATTAAAACAAAACACTCTGCTTCGTTGGGGAAGCGAACCCGGGACCTTTAGGTTGAGAGGCGGAACCACAGCACCACCTCCCTCGCCAAATTGAAGACATACAATGTATCTCATTGCTCAATCAAGCGGTGTATCTAAAGCGGTATAAAAATTATATATTCAATCATACAGAAATAAAGACTGAATAAAGCTGGTCTATTACATGTAAAATAAAGTGAAAAATACATAACATAATTAGAATAACATGGAAATCTACGATTCGGTGAGCCAGTTCATGATCAATGACTCAAACACTGCACTGTATAAGATCAGATTGAGTACGGGATTTTTATGTTTTCCTGAATTATAACTTGGGAAGCTTTATATGTCTGAGGCTAAACAATTCTATATATTTCGGTAGCATTATGAATACTTGATCTTTTGATTAAATCAAATAATGGAGTTGTGAGTTTTCTTCGACGGGTGTTTCCTTCTTTGATTTCGTGGAGTGATTTGGTTTTGAATACCAAACTGTTTCGAGATTGAACACTGACGGAAGAGATAGCAATTCACCATCGTCGAAAAATGATGAACAAGAATTGAACGACTGACGATTACTAATTCCCCATAATGCAATTCCATACCCAATGTGTGATTCGCTAAGTGCATGATAAACTTCTCTTTCTATCGCTGTACTCAACTCTTTTGCAACAACACGCAATACATAGAAACCCAAGGCGATATTTTTGATCATCAAACTCGCTTAAGGCTTGAAATTCAAATGTTCCTACAGACCCACAAAACCCTTGAGAAAAAAAATATCAAGTTGGCCCCACACCATTCTTACCATGATATGAAATGTTGGTATCATCTTCAAATATTGTGAAGAATCCCTCAGTTGCAACATTTGTCAGATTATTAAAATAGAATCGGTCCAAGCGCCGATTCCTGAGGAACCCCACATACTAGAGAACACTCTCTAGGAGTTTTTGAGTTTGAGTTTCAGGTAGGATTACATCCATTCATACTTTTTTTGAAAGTGAAGAGTCTCTAATCTTAGTCTTCAAGTACCAAATATAAAAGTATTCTATCGACAATTGTTACGATAAGTGATGAATGATCACATTCCTGAGATTAGCTCGATCATTACTTGTGATAATACGTCATTGGAAATAATTTTTGAGATATTCCAATCTTCATGCACTCAATTATTTCACAAATAGTGATATGATCTAGTAAGTACCCAAAATCTTTCGAAATAATTCTGTTTGAAATATGGTTGTTGAAAATTTGCCATACAGGGAGAGCATACGGAAATAAATGAATCTGAACACCACTGACGGTTTCTTAGAGACCAACTCCTATCAAAAGCCAAGATAGTATTGACCAATATATTTGGGTAATGCAGGTTTTTTATTATTTCTACAATTGAAACTTCAATAGCCGTACATGAAGTTAGTGCATGTACGGTTATCATATTGGATGTATTTAGAATAACTTCAAGTCAGGCAACAAAACTGAAAGTTATCTTTGAACCTGTTAAATTTTTTTTTTATTTTGGAACTGTGAACTCTCCCCGTATGAAATTTTTCCTCGGTATTCTGAGTCTATATATGTATATATATATATATATTTGAAGAAGCTGCGATCAAATCACTTTGGCATGTTTTTTTCCAAATTGGAGCATATTTTTTGAATTTAGTTATGTTCACATTTTTCAAGATAACAAACTATATGATTTTGGTAATCACGTTGAAAATACAATATAATAGTTACAATAATCTGAAAAATCATAAATATCTGAATAAAAAACATCTGCAGGTGTGAGATACTTAATTACATATAACAAGAGTGTTTATAAATAAAACTAATTGGAATACTCCTCTACAGCGTGGCAGTTCTTACTGAGAAGAAATTTCTTCAGTTTCCTCTTCAAAATGCGCTGATTTCCCGAATAATTAAGCGATGTGAATTGGGTGGTTATTTACTCTTTTTTGCTGTATATTGCAGATGTAAAACCAAATAGGGGGCCTTGTTTCTACGAATGAAAGAACGTGCTTTCAAAATGTACATCCCTGTTACAGTAAAAATTCAAAACTTTTCGAAAAACTGTCTACAACAGTTCCTAAAACTCATATTAGCTATAATCCTTAGACCGGATTTTCGAGGATAGTGTGTGCTCTGAAGGAAATTGACAAATGAATTTTGAAAGTACGCTTCAGTTTGCGAAAATCAATGCTATAGTGACTTGGTCTTTCAGTTTTTGCGATTATGATATTTTACAAAGCAGGTGCTTAATTTGCTTGGTAATATAGCTGTGTTTTATCTGTCTCTTACTCTCGCTTGTCTTTCGTCAACAATTTGACTGATGTACTTTTTCCTCCCAAAAATTCCCTAGAATATCCACTCATAATCAGGACAATGAAATGTACGCGACTTCAAAAACGAATATGAATTTGTGGGAGGAGAGAAAGGCCCCTATGAAAAAATCCAGCTCCGGCTCTGCCCTCGGAGATGCCGGAGCGAAATAAAAACTCTAAACCGTCCGAAGTAATATTCCGCTGCGGATTCATCTGGGAATAATAAAACACTGCCAAATGGAAATGTTTCAAATCCGCACACTCTGTTTAATTTTTCAGTAATAATGCTTGGGTCACAGGACCGAAAAGGACAGATTAACGACGACAGGCTCCTTGCTACGAGGCGTCTCATCTTTACATTTGTAGTGGTCGGGAAAGGTCTAATGATGAGTCGTTTCCAGACGTTGTTCTTCGGGGAATTTTTTACTGGTGCTCACAAAGTGGGGAAAAATACATAATGGTGTTATTTTTTGTTAAAATACGTTTTGCTTGGGGCGAATCTTGCAATGATCGCAGAGCGATAGTAGCGCGTCGATAATCGCTATGGTCTAATAGTCTTATCGAAAGTATACAACATTCGCCATATGCAGTTGATCGGTAGCTTACCTTTTTCTGAGCCCAGATTCTATTTCACGAATTCGGTTATCTAATTTTTTAGAATATGCTTATATTTTCGGTACAGCGTATGCTACAGTCACAGTCTGAGCTCGAAGTCGTGAAACTGTTCTCTATTACCTGGAAACCACGGATAAACAGGTGAAATGAATTAGTAATTGCCCTCACCTGCTTACCACGATGAATGTGTATCCAAATGTAGGTAATTTCATTGCGAGTAGAGTAGAATAAGGTTTGTCGTGAAAATCTGTTCATAGATAACGGCGTTGAAGTTTGCAGAATTGGAGCAAGTGAACATCTGTGACAGATAAGCAGTGCCTAAGGCCTCCACAGAGACATTCACATAACGCATAGACATAAGCGTGACATAACATGAGGATTGACGTCAAATAGTAAGTCAATACAGATGGCCGGTGTGGCATAGGAATTTCAACCAATCAGGTGTAAGTCAACATGTCTCCACAAATTTAATGTAAAACAGTTTAAATGGGCAACGTATGCAACTTTTACCTGAAATAATAAATATAAATAAGGGATCTAGAAAAATATTCGAATATTGCTTTATTTGGCACAGTTGTGTTGCAAAATTTGCAAGTAAATTTTGATCATCTTTTTCAAGAAATGAAAGAGGACCCATCAATATTTTTTCGATTGTACCGAATGGACGTTCAACAAACTTCTTGGAAAAATAATTGATTGGCTAAACTTCTTATGCACTCATGCTATGCGTTACGGCCTTAACACTGTTTCGTGCGACAACAGATCAATATGAGGGAGTGCGCATGCTTTCTTTTCGTACTATAGACAAGGAAGAGACAATCCTTTTGGAGCATAATAAAAAATTAAAATATTTTTCAAAAATAAATTCACTAGCACGTGTATGGTATGAAAATGAAAAATCTTCATTTTCAAACAATATGAAACAGTGATTAAATGCCGAAGTCACAATTGTAATCGCTGGAAGTTAAATCGCCGTCTTCTAAGTCAGAAGAAACTTCCACATTTGCATTCTTCGTTATTTGCAATATATCCTCTATTTGAAGGTGTTTGATTTCCATCAATTCCTTTTGGTTTCAAATGACCATAGAAAAGGAACCACAATTTTCAGGATATAATTCCATTCAATCGGTAACGCTTATCTGTTATATTTACCTGCTCATCATCTGTCAGCTTCAACACCTCGCTACCGTTATCTATGAACAGATTTTCACAAGAAACCCCATACTACTCTACTCGCAATAAAATTACCTACATTTTGATACACGTTCATCTTGGTAAGCATATGAGGGCAATTACTAAATCAGGTCCCCTGTTTGTATACTTTCGATAAGACTATTAGTCGTTTGGCAACCAAGACAGTCAAATTAAAAAAAAAAAATATTACTTTCTTCAACTTCGATCAATCAAAGCCATGAACATTTTTTACGGCAACCCTATTGGTACACGTTCACAAACTAAGCAATTAATGATTGTACAGCATTTATATCTGCAAGTAACTCTGAATGAACTTGAAAAAAAAGTCCAGTCTGTCATAAAAAATTTTAACACCTGGTGTGTTAACAATCATGTTATCAATCACAATAAAAAAGTATGCATTGAATTCACTGGTGAATGCAAATCCACAAATCCTTTGAAATTCAAAATCAATGACACCGAGCTGGAGACCTCGAAGTCAGAAAAAAATGTGTGTACTGAACTGGATTTCAAACTGGGATTCAGCACTCAGATTGACGCAATCTGCGGTAAGTTAGGCAAATTATATTATGCATTCAGAACTACTCTCATAGACGGAGACACCTTTTATGAAGAACACCTTTTGAACATTTATTATGCAATGGTTCATCCAGTTCTGAATGGTTCTAAGTAACAATATAATAGTGTGGGGCCACTGATTTTTCTCGAGTATTTATAATGCAAAAAAGATCATTCGTTTAATTTTCGACCTTGATTATAACAAGTCTTGCCCCACATAATGATGTGTGTTAAAATCTATTTATACAAGTTGATGATATAGGACATGATATATACAATAACTTGCACAACTATGGAAGAAATGAAGATATTCATGATTATCCAACCAGGCACAGGTAATTCGCGAGTGCACGTTATTGGCCTTATTCTCGAGTTGCCGTACTTTTTCTATTCCCACCAAGCTTGTTCGGTAATTTCTGGTGATGTAGCACACATTTCTTCGTTATCAACCATTTTCCATTATCGACTCAACCCTAAAACATCCGAAAAACATGCTTTAACTTCAATTAAAATTATGCAAAATGCCTAATCGCTTAATTTAGCCTTGCAACTCATTCTGAAAGTTCAAAGCGCTCCATCTTGGCAACTAATCGTCGTAGGCAGGTCCGAAATAGAGGAAATAGCCATTGCATGTTTTGGGGTCAACTTTGACACGCTGTCTCCACTGATGATGCAGGCAACTTTTTATTGTTGGTAATTTAGCAAATCATTTCGAACTCTAGAAAATTTGGCGATTTCTCGATATTTCCGTAGATATGATGTGAATAGACTTATGTTGGCATAAAAAACGGTGTCCACAACATCGGCATTATTGAAATTCAGGTCATAATAAAGACTTCGAACCGATAAAAACTGATTAGTTAAGTGGTATCTGGTCCTTCGGATTACGGAATATCGATCTTATTGTACGTTCTGGTACGTACTCCGCAAACACGACTTAGCTACTTCGTTCGTACCAGAACGTACAATAAGATCGATACTCCGTAATCCGAAGGACCAGATACCACTGGAGTCCCAGGGAATTTACGAAGTACCATGTCGAGACTACATCGGCCAGACCAACAGACGGATCAACGTACGCAAGGATGAACATGAGCTATTAGATGAAACTTTGATGTTTTGCTGTGTACCGCATATTTTCTCTTTATATAATTCGTGCTGTGTGTGAACCGTGTTCATATCAGATTCGAAATAAACTTTGGATACAATTGTATTGTGGGTGGAATCTGGCATTTCCAAGAAGAGACGAACGAAGTGTTCACATTATGAAAAGGAGAACTACCAGTCGATGCGTGAATACCATCATGTTTGATTTTGAGGGATTAATAAGTAAGCAATGATAACCAGCAGATTTGACAAAAGACTCAAGGTCTCTATTAATCAACGTGGATGCATTGTGCAATTCACGTTGAGGAAAACTATGATAGAGCTGGGTATCATCTGCAGACAAGTGAATTGAGCAGTTTTGTAAACATTGCACTAGATTCGCGGTATACATTGTGAATAACAAAGGACCTAAAATGGATCCTTGTGGTACTTCCGAATTTAACCTTGCCTATTATGAAGATATGACTTCATCAGAGTTAAAGAATTGGGTGAAAGTCCCAAATAGTGAAATATTTCTAGCATCAATTCATAATTTATGGTGTCAAAAGCGCTACTGAAGTCAAGTAAAACCAATGCAGTAGAGAATCCTTGATCCTTCGCCTTGAATATAACATCTGTAACTTGAAGTGAAGTAGTTGTGCAACTATATCCCTTGCGGAATCCGGATTGCACTTTATCTTGATCACATTCTCTTCATAATTGAATTTGGCAAAAATATATAACATCGGACACATTTAAAGGCTTACAAGATAATATTCGGTATTTGATTTGAATTGATATTATCTCTAGTAAAAAGCTCTTCTGACTGAGAATTCCAAAAGTTGGCTGCTCTGTTGGAATCATACAAAGAAAGGAGTTCGACAAGTCTGCTGGCACACTGGGTGGGAAGACTGCATTCGCCAGTTCGACCGCGAATGAACTAGCAATGCCAGAATAATTGATGATATTTCGAAAGAGCAACGATTGTGAAAAAATCTACAAAAGAAGTACTAGCCAATTTTTCAGTGTTTTGAAGGAGTGATTGAGTTTGTAATCGAAGCACCACCAACAAGACGAATTGCCCTCTTCTGAATGGAATATAGACGTATTTATTGGTGGCGAACTTCGAACATAAACAGTTTTCAAAAGCAGGTCGAATTTGTGCCGCATAAGTCAACATGAGTTGGTGGGATGTTTCTTGCCACGAAATACAAGACTTGACAAGGAGAAGCACTCTCAGCAATCGATTTCACACGGTTTTTCCATTAGACAATTCAACTGATCATAATTCCAAGCATCGAGTTTAATGATTTCGAAGAGTAATATGTCATAGAAGAAGGCGTATCACCGATGAAGTGCACCATTTTTAAATTTGAAACTCTAACCTAATTGAAAGTGTTCGTGAATACCAACATGGAGAAATGCCCTCGTGTGTGGAAGCATTCCAGGCCGAAATTAGCATAAAAACAATAAGAACTAGTAGCCTGACTAACCGATTGTCATGTTTCGCAGTTGGTAATTTATGGTTTTGAAATAAAAACTAATGTATTGTTTGTTTTTCCTGTGATAATTATTTTTAATGTAGCTTAGTGTTTAATGATTCCGGGTCAAAATACGGTTAGTCGGAACATGTGGCGTGATGTTAATAGGTTAATTATTTTATACAAACACTATTCTTTCTTTATATGTTTCTAGATATTGATGCTGAAAATGATCGTAAAATGTTGAATCAATGCATGGAAACTAGCTTTCACACAAAAAAAAGAATCGAATATGGTGAAAGTATCATCAGATTTGTCATCAGAAATAATTAATTCTACAAATGAGGCGACGTAGACCATATTTCCTAGTTTTTATGGTCTGCCTTCGAAAAAGGAGATACTGAAAGCAAAAAAATCGTATTCTGCTAAGAAATACTCACTACAGGGTAGTCATATAAAACCAGAATTTTCGTTTGCTAAGTTCAACAATGATGTAACGATATATCCTTGGGTTCGATGAGTAAAACACCAAACAACACTAAACTTCTTTTATTACAACTTTCTGTCACAACACAATACTATCACTCAAACTGCTCCGCTCACTAAATACTCTGATAAACTCAATCTAATGCAAACTCTCTGTTATACAAATTCTACACTTCGACTACTTACACTTAGCAATAACAAAACTCTCTCCACTTAGCTCCACGAAACTCGCTCCACTTAGCTCTGAATAACTCTGCTCTGAAAACAAACTTGCCACTTAACTAACTTTGCCCGCGACGAAGTCTCTCCCGTATATATACCTGCGTAAGCCTATGAAGAATCTTCGCGAATTCTCCACACGCGATTTACAGGTTCCTGGAAAATGACGTTCGCTACGACGCGATTCCTCATCTGCGTTTACGATCTCGTCAGGGCCGGCGCTAGGGGAGCGCTGGGAGATTCGTAACAATAATTTTGGTGCACGACTTTTTCTAAGCTGCCTGCTGCCTTGCATTGACCTCGCTAAAAACGTCGCTAGAATTCAAACAGGCATTGGAAATAGACGAGCTCCATGAAGCTCCCAACAAATGTCAGATTTAATTTGGCAATTGCGGCTTATAATCTGTCAAATAATCCTTTTTTTGAAAGTGAATTGGAGCCAATGAATTGAATTCGCTGAATAAATTTCAAAAATGAAATAAATTTAATTCACAATTCTGTCGACCTCCAGATCCAAATAATCCAAGAAGTTTTTCATTCCTGCAAAACTATTACTTGAACAGTCCTTTTACTATTGAAATCGAGTTTATTTTCTATCATGTAATCATGTGAATGAAAAGCAAATCCCTTCATCGACTCCTTGCCCTGAATTCTTCAAATCCCGAAAAATCCTTTTTGACTATATCCAATAATTTTCTGACTTGTGAAGTTGTGACTCTTTCATTATTGGGGGAAGATTGAAAAATGAATCAATGTGACGCAATGAGAGGTCTTTTGTTTTAATAACGTTGTTTGGGTGAAGTACAAGCCTCAATGTATTTTTTTTCTGAATATTCAAATGAGCTTATGACTTCGGCTGCATTACCTTGAATGGAACTTTTTAATGAAAACGTTCAATGTCGGTAAGCTTCGAATTAGTATGAATGACATTATTGAATATGTTATAAAATTCTAACCACTGCTCATATGATCCATGAAACGTTGGATTTACATCGTAACTAGATGTTATTGCTTGTATGATGATAATGTGACAGTTTCAACCGAAAAATTTGAAACCCTAATCAAGATCTTTCATAAAAGTCGCAATTGCCAGATTAAATCTGTCAATTGTTAGACTAAAAGTCGCAATTGAGAATATTTTTATTTTTCTATGGCGCCAATACGCTGTCGTATGTACTAATAAATGCGTTTAGCATGCCAATAATATTTAACGAATCTCAGTTGTTTCACGAGTATTGCTGCATGTGAGCAATGTTTGGATTAATCTCTGGAATATTGGCGGCATTTTGTACATTAAAAATGTATATTATACGGTTTGTGATTTTCAAACAATGTCAAAGTCCTAACCTTAAATAGCAATAGTTGTCAAAGTGGTGCTTATCAGTTGGAGATTTCTTGAATGTGGCACTGCGATCTCGATTCGAAATCCCAATAATAGATATCGTGTTAGAGTAAGCTTGGTTTGTTTAGCTATTGGTATCTACCGAGGTATCTACACGTTAGCGGGATCTAAACACTTAATAAAATCCGATGAGTAGAATGAAGTTTTCAATAAAAACAAGAAGTTGATATCGTTTTTTGCTTGAGAAAAATTATGCTAAAAATATTTTGCTGACTATTATTGGGAACCCACTGGCCTATTGGTGAGGTCACAAGTTATTCTGCTTTCCAATGAGACGAGTCGTCTCAGACGACGTATTCGTTAAATATTGTGTACTTAATAACTTTTGTAAGATGAACGATATTTTAGACGATGAATCAAATCCTAGTTCTCACAATGTTCTCTGAACATTGCGGATTATTGACATCAATTCGGCAGAAATAACGGAGCTTCACTATAATCATCACCTGAAATTGCCACTTTAGATTTCAAATACCTATCGTTGAAATGGAACAGAACCTCTCGTGATATCAGAATACATCTTCATGATAATAATTCAGCGATAAACTGTCGATGACGATCGTAATGATTACACGGAACAATGACTGTACATTGTCAGTTCCACCGTAATGAATACATCATCATATTAACAATCTTTCACACACCGGAAGTGCGCGTTGTAAATAATTTGACATTTCAACTCAGAAATGCAGATTTGGGATCCAAGGTACACGTTGTGTATACATAGATATTTACCTAACATTATAAACTGCCCACGCGCTAATGTAAATATACCGGGTAAATGAAAATAGAACCGATGCATAGGTATCATGAAAACAATATGTACCCAGATGTGGACTTATTTCGTGATGTTGCAGTCGGATTTGTGGGGATGGTACAAAAAAGGACTCTCCCGTTATCTGTCAATCTTTCGGCAAATTTATTACCTTCGTCAGGATAACTAAATTAATGAATTAGATGTTACTTTGTTAAGAGAAATATGGATAACTTACTAAAATGGTACAAAACGAACAGAAACAACATTGATGAAGATTTTTGAAGTATGTCAAATTTTGAGATATTGTCATGGTAGAAGATTCTGAATACCAAGATCTGTTTTTTTTTTGTTCATAGAATGTTCTTCGTTACTCATATGTGTCATTTCTAAAAATTTTCTTTCAGTTATATTGGTTTCTCTATCCATAATTTCTGGGTGATCGAAATCAATCTTGTGATCCTCAATATTAACGTGATCACTCGAAGTACAAGAATCAATATTTTGTCTGCAGTCCCTTTTATGTGGAATAATGCGACTATTGAAGGGGCTGGATGTTTCACGGATATATGTTTTGGAACAATCGATGAATGAAATTTTGTATATTAAGTTGGATATTTTCTTGTTCAAAATTGGAGTTTCGATTATACTTAATGATTCAGAGATAGTGGTGACGTTTCTATCGAAAATTATAAAGTTATTATTTCGAAATATAACGTTTCGACTACCATTTTGAATTCATTTTCGAGTAATTTCATCTGTCATTACCGTCCCGATCAGTCACCCCTTCCCCTACGAAATAACCAGCCAAGACAAAGAATTGACTTCATTTGTATGTTCTGCGTCAGGGATGCTAGTATGTTATATCCGACCATAAACTCACTCCCGAGACGACTAATGATCACTCACCACTTCCTGAGATATATAATGGTATATATATATATATATATATATATATATATATATATATATATATATATATATATATATATATAGTGTAGAAAGTTCTCGACTGTCAATAGATACGAAGGTGAGTTTTATCGGGTGTTCAGTCGTTCAACTGGAGAAAAACTCTTCTTTACCAAGCTTTCGATAATTTTTATTATCTTTATCAAGATAATGATGAAATGTACAATAAATGGTCAAATAACTAATGTATGAATAAAAATGGTATAAACTTACTGGTAAAACGAGTTAAATAGATAAACTCAACATAATATATAAAATAGAATAATACATTCCTTACTGAATGCTGACGGAAACTGACTGACAGAATTTCTAAGAGAGCATGATTTCTTGATTGGAATTTATACATGGAGATTTTGGAAATGTTACAAAGATAAGAGATAAGAATATATTTTACTCAATTGTTCTATGTCAGTTTTCTTATTTAATGTATAGTTTTCTTGTTTGATTTCAATCATTTCTAAAAATAATCTTTTTGTCAAGTTTTCTTCAGTGTGTAAAATCTCAGTTGTTGGAGTGTTTTCTAGAAAGTTATAAACTGTAAAGCAGATATTAAGAAATATTTTATGAAATTACAATACGTGTTTTGTTGATTTCGGATCGTGCATGTATCAACATATTATTTTGATAAATTAACATCAAATAAATGTCCCAAATGAACAATTCTTCACTTAAATGAATATATGAAGAATGCTTTTCTTTTACTTTTCGCAACTGAGCGATGAAAAAGTAATTGATTTTATAAATTAATTCCATATGTGAAAAATAGAAATGAAATTATCTAGTGCAAACAGCGAAAGGCACTTGTATTGGGTACCACATTGAACTATTATTCAGCTTCTTGAACCCCCCTCCCCAATCTATATGGTAGAATGATAGATGAGTGCAGTATTTTTTTTGACCCGTGCAATATAGTGTAACGAAATGTGCTAGCGCCGACCCTGCCGCCTATCGATGCGAATTAGTGCGAGATTCCAGGAACGACTATACTCGCGTGATCGCGGCTCATCCAGAAGATTCGACTGTGAAGATTTGTCTAGATGGTTCTTCACTGTATGAGCGAGCATATAAAAGCGGGAGCGCGCACGCCGAGAGCAGAATTGTTAGTACAGAGAGTTTTAGTAGCGAGCGAGCATTGGAAAGTTATCGGAGCGATTTAAGTGATTGTGTTGTATTGTTTTGTGATAGAGAGTTATAATAAAAGTAGTTTAGTGTTGTTTGGTGTTTTAATCGACGAACCCAGGGATATATCGTAACAGTGGTGTCGGAAGTGGAATTTTTGCTGGTAAATAAAAACAATTTATGGTTAATACGAGAAGTACATCTTACGATACGATGGAGGATATGTTGAAATTTATGCAAAACCAATTTGCGGATTGGGAAAGACGACGACAGGAAGATGAAAAGCGTCGGCTGGAGGAGAAAGAATTAGAGGAAAAGCGACGACAGGAAGATGAAAAGCGACGGCTGGAGGAAAAAGAATTGGCGGAAAAGCGACGGCAGGAGGAAAAACAAGAACGAGAAGAATCGCTCAGGAAAATTCTCGAAAATGAAAAGAAAGAACGAGAAGAAGGACTCCAGAAAATTCTCGAAAATGAAAAGAAAGAACGAGAAGATGAAAAGAAAGAAGAAGCACTCCAGAAAATTCTAGAACAACAGAGAAAAGAACGAGAAGACCTCCAGAAAATTCTAGAACAACAAAAGAATGAATTAGAGCAAATAGAAAAACAACAAAAAGAAGACTTCCAGAAAGTTCTAGAAAATCAGGAAAAGTTCTTCGAGCATGTTTCACATGAAACCAAAGTTCAAATGGAAGAACTGAAAGAAAGCCTAAAGGTAGAACTGAAAGAAGACCTAAAGGTAGAACTGAAGGAAGATGTCAATAAGAAAGTGGATATAGTGCGAGATGAGATGAGAAATGAGATGAGAAATGAAATAAAAAATGAAATGAGAGGTCTAGAAAAACAGATAGCTCTTCTCAAGAACCAAGATCGTCAAGACAGGGTTGCCACATCAGGAATTTCCGTAAAACCGCCGACTTTTGATGGACAGTCGTCTTGGTCCATGTATCGTCGACAATTTGAGGCTGCGGCAGAAACTAATGGATGGGGCGACGAGGAAAAAGCTACGGCACTGATCGTAGCTTTGAGAGGGCCAGCTTTGGGTATATTACAAACGATACCCATAGAACAGCAGAAGCAATATCAGGACCTGATTTCTGCACTGGAGTTGAGGTATGGCGATCAACACCGAGAACAGCTGTACCGGGCCCAAATGAAGACTCGCACACAAAAATCAGGTGAGAGTCTGCAAGAATTTGAGGCAGATGTTCGACGCCTAATCCAGCTGGCGTACCCAGATGCACCCGGAGATTTCAAGGAGCAGTTGGCTGTGCAGATATTTATTGACGGACTTAGAGACCCAGAAATCCAAAGAACTCTGCGACTTACAAGTTTCAAAAGGAGTAGCGATGCCTTGGTACGTTCGCTAGAAGTGGAGGCGGCCTTCAACACCTCGAGGCCGAAAGTGCGAGCGGTAACAATTGACGATCCCGAACATAGATCTGGCGCTACGAGTGGTTCATTTGAGAAATTTCTGGAGGAGATCAAATCGTTGATAACTGAAATGAGCACCCAGAAGAAGAGAACGTGCTACCGATGTGGAAAACCAGGACATCTTATCAAAGACTGTAGGGTGAGAATGCCACCAAGATCTAGCTCACCTGCAAGGGTGCCATCCCGTACGCAATCACCTGTGAGGACAAGGTCATCCAGCGAGTCCTCAAATTGGCGGCAGGAAAACGAGAATTAGCCAGCATATCGGGGCGCATGCTGGCTAGTAATAACAGAGCCCCCAGGGTCATCAATGTTAACAGGCTGAAAAGAACATCTGAGAGCCTTACCATTCCAGGAAAATTGAATAAAATCGACGTTATATGCACCATAGACACCGGTGCTGCAGTTTCCTTGGTACGCAGCGACATTCTTCGGCCTGGAAGCGTGAAGCCTATTTCTTCCAACGTCGTGCTTCGGACAGTCACTGGTGAAAACGCACCTATTCGAGGAGAGGCTGAAATTACATTGGTTCTTGGGCGACTCACCATCACAGATACAGTTTACGTCGCAGATATAGAAGATGAATTCATACTCGGAATGGACTTGATCAGTGACTATGGATTCTCATTCGACAATGAGGAGAAGATTATGAGGTTCGGAGGAGAAGAATTTGTCCTTACAACTCCAGCAGAAAGGACAATGCCTGTGAGACTGCGTTTAATGAAAACTGCGAGAATTCCTGGATTTTCGGAGAAAGTAGTTTGTGCTGCAGTTGAAGAAGACCCTGGGTGCTGCGTTGGAGTAGTCCAGCCATGTGATGAATCCCCCAGCAATTTGGTGCTTGCACGAGCCTTAGTTAAAACGAACAAAACGATTCCTGTGAGAGTTGCCAACGTGTTTCCTAGAGAAATAACTGTTAAGGCAGGCGATGTTATTGGAACATGTGAACCTGTTACTTGGGTAGCGACTTGTAATTCAAATGAACATCAAGAAATGAAGGCAGACTCTGAGAGTGTTATATCAACTCTTGAAAAATCATGTCAACACTTATCAACAGAGGAACTGAAAGCTGCCAAGAAGTTCATCAGGAGTGAAAGTGACATTTTTGATTCGACAACAACAGGAAGAACTAATTTGGTCAAACACAGAATCGATACTGGCCAAGCTCATCCGATTCGGCAACCACCAAGAAGAATTCCATTCGCCAAGCAACAGGAGGTGGAAGAGCTTGTCGACAAGATGATGAAGGACGGTGTGATTGAAGAGTCATCGAGCCCTTGGTCTGCACCTGTTGTGTTGGTTTCCAAGAAGGATGGATCTACGAGATTCTGTGTCGATTACAGGAAATTAAATGATGTCACCAAGAAGGACAGCTACCCTCTACCAAGAATAGATGACACATTAACAACTTTGGCAGGTTCCCGTTGGTTCTCAACATTAGATCTGAAGAGCGGATACTGGCAAGTGGGCATACATGAAGACGATAAGGAGAAGACTGCATTCTCGACTGGGAGTGGGCTTTACCAGTTTACTGTTATGCCGTTTGGATTGTGCAATGCTCCAGCAACGTTTGAGAGACTAATGGAGCTGGTCCTTCGGGGGCTCACTTGGAAAACTTGTCTTGTATACCTCGACGACGTTTTGGTCATGGGAAAGACATTCGAAGAACATCTGCACAACCTGCAAGAAGTCTTTCAACGATTCAGGGACGCCAACCTCAAACTGAATCTTCAGAAATGTTCATTGTTCCAGAAAGAAGTGGATTTTCTAGGTCACACAGTTTCATCAGACGGTATCCGAACAGACCAAAAGAAGATACAGGCGATAAGAGACTGGCCGAGACCAAGAGACAAACATGAAGTGAGGAGTTTCCTAGGTCTCTGCACCTACTACCGTCGTTTCGTAGAAGGATTTGCTGATATTGCGGCACCCCTACATAAGTTGACAGAAGATCGAGTCAAATTCGTCTGGTCCAACGAAAGTGAACGAGCATTTGGGAAACTGAAAGTTGCTCTATGTTCCAGCCCCATTTTAAGTTTCCCACGTCAACGAGGCCTGTTTGTTTTGGACACAGATGCCAGTAATAATGGTATTGGAGCCGTACTATCACAAGAGCAAGATGGTCAGGAAAAAGTAATCGAGTTCTACAGCAAAGTACTCACCAAGCCAGAAAGAAATTATTGCGTAACGAGAAAAGAGCTACTGGCAATAATCAAGGCTGTAGACCACTTCCACAAATATCTGTACGGAAGAGAGTTCCTCATCAGAACAGATCATGCAGCTCTGAAGTGGTTACTCGAAATGAAGACTCCTGAAGGACAAGTAGCAAGGTGGATTGAGAAGTTGAACCAGTATCACTTCAGGATAAAACATCGACCAGGACGATTGCATAACAACGCAGATGCCTTGTCTAGAAGACCTTGTTCGGATACTTGTAAACACTGTGAGCGAATTGAACGTCGCGAAGGAATCAACCAAGTGAGATTGATAGTAGACGACAATTGGACGACAGCAAAAATGCGAGAAGACCAGGAGAATGATCCAAACGTTGCAGAATTTTTGAAATGGAAAGAAAATGGAGCGGAAAGACCCACCTGGAAGGACATCTCAGATCGATCACCAACGTTCAAAGCATTGTGGGCACAATGGGATTCCTTGATTGTGGAGAATGGCCTACTGAAGAGGGCTTGGGAGTCAGCCGATGGCAAGAAAGTGAGTTCCCAACTGGTTGTGCCCATGTCGAGAATAGAGGATGTTTTGTTAGAGATTCATGGTGGTAAATCAGGTGGACATCTAGGAGTTAACAAGACCTTGGATAAAATACGGCAAAGGTTCTACTGGGTCCAATGTCGAGAAGATGTCGAGAGATGGTGCCGAAGATGCCCAAAATGCGAAGCAAGCAAAGGTCCTAGAACAAGATCAAGGGGCGAGATGAAACAATACAATGTTGGTGCTCCCTTCGAACGAATCGCCATCGATGTAGCTGGACCGTTCCCGATGACGAATGATGGCAACAAATACATCCTCGTTGCCATGGATTATTTCAGTAAATGGGTTGAAGCTTACGCCTTGCCTAATCAAGAAGCATCCACCGTTGCAAGAGCCCTGGTGGACAACATGTTTACAAGGTTTGGAGTGCCAATGGAGCTACATTCCGATCAAGGAAGAAATTTCGAATCGAATTTATTCAGGAAAGTTTGTGAATTGATGGGAATTAGCAAGACCAGAACAACTGCCCTCCACCCACAGTCTGATGGCATGGTCGAGAGGTTCAACAGGACTATGGAAGAACACCTTTCCAAAGTAGTAGAAGAGCATCAAAAAGACTGGGATCGACACCTTCAACTATTCTTGATGGCTTACCGGGCAGCTGTGCACGATTCCACAAAGCTCACCCCAGCCAGTATCATCTTCGGGAGAGATCTTCGTTTGCCCTGTGACTTGGTGTTCGGATCCCCAAGTACTGAGGAAAAAGAGGTACAGGATTATGCAGATGAACTGCGAGACAGCCTGATAAGGATTCACGAAATTGCGAGAAGAAGATTGAAGATTACTAGTGACAGGATGAAGGCTCGATACGATCTCAAGGCAAATACTGGTGGATTCAAAGAAGGAGATCGAGTGTGGCTGTACAACCCTCGTCGTAGAAAAGGAATTTCTCCCAAACTAACACCATGCTGGGAAGGACCCTATTCGATAGTCAAGAGAATAAATGACGTGGTGTACAGGATTCAACGTAGCCCCAGAGCAAAAATGAAGGTCGTTCACCTAGAAAGACTTAAACGTTACAATGGCGATAATGACGTATTGTTTGATCGGGACGATCAAAATTGAGAGGGGGATAATGTAACGAAATGTGCTAGCGCCGGCCCTGCCGCCTATCGATGCGAATTAGTGCGAGATTCCAGGAACGATTATACTCGCGTGATCGCGGCTCATCCAGAAGATTCGACTGTGAAGATTTGTCTAGATGGTTCTCCACTGTATGAGCACTATATAACCGGAAGCCGCGCACGCCGACAGCAGAATTGTTAGTACAGAGAGTTTTAGTAGCGAGCGAGCATTGGAAAGTTATCGGAGCGATTTAAGTGATTGTGTTGTATTGTTTTGTGATAGAGAGTTATAATAAAAGTAGTTTAGTGTTGTTTGGTGTTTTAATCGACGAACCCAGGGAAATATCGTAACAATAGAAACAGTTTTCTTCGAATCCACCTACTTCAATAAAGTATTTGTTATTTGTTTCCTCATTCAACATTTATTACGCCCCTTGTAACACCCGCCGTATTCATTCCTCCACATTTTTATCGTGTGAAATAATTTTCGGGTATTTTTAAATTTCACGTTCGGCTACATTTCTATTTGATCGCATTTAATCTGGCTTTAACAGATTTTTTCATCGACATGGAACCAAAACATTATCTGCAAAGTGTATTTACTGTAATGTTGGAGTGAAACCGTTTTTATGTGCGAGTTTATTTATACGCTCGAATCGCTGACAACAGATGGCGTGGCATCAGTGGCGGGGCCTTGGAATGTGTCGGTACGGGGAGAAACAATTATTTACTCAGAGTACGAGGGGAGTAATGATTGTTTCGTGTTACTTTGAGAAATGAAAAAATCAATCACGAAATAGAACACGGTAAGAAGTGATGTATTACATCGAAAATGTTATCGAAAAGAGAACAGAGGCAGTGGTTCAAACTCAAAATAACATGTAAAGAAAGATATTTAAAGCGATTCAAGCATTTCTCATCATGAAACAAATATCGAACCAAATACTCTTCTGAAAAATTAGTTCGGGCCAGTTTTGAACTACCCACACAGTTGGTTTTGGCTGGCACCTGTTAGAAAACAACTATGGCAAACACCACGAAGGGCATTGCGTTATATCCGATCGGTGACAGTGTAGGTTTCTTCACAGAAGAAAATCCTGCATTTGCTTTTGGCGATAGGAATTGTTCAAAGGATCACTTCGTATGCCCATCGACTATGTCTAATGTTTGCATTTTCCTCGCAGGAGAAATGGGCAAATTTGGTTTGTTTTTGAGATACCTCATCCATAAGTAGATTGAGAAATGACTTCGTGTTTTTCGCTTCAGCTTTGGTTGAGGCTTGATTCTATGAAAGGTGTTTGATTTTTGATTATGGGTTATGGTACCTTAATTATCTACCTCTATGCTCGAAATTTAGATCAGTAGTATTTTCGAAGGAAAGCTATGTAAAATTGTTGAACTTCAAGGTAACAATTGGACTTGTCCTAGGAAACTGGTCGGTACCAAAACTCGTCGATTTATGTGTTCTCTGTGAATACTCTCAAGGCCGCAGCTTTACTGATGAATAGCTTTTGTCAGATTTGTCGCTTTTAACAATTTTTCCATTTCCAGCCTGTGTTGTAAGCCCAGGGAGTGTGGATTTTATTTGTTTCTGGGAATTAGATTTGAGTCACTGGAATATTTGATTTTTCGAATGCCCGAATTGGTATATTACTGTGTGTTTAGAGACAATACGTTAATCTTATGAAATTTGACAGGAAAATTCACCCATTCAAACTGACTGAACTTCCTGATTCCTATCATCTTTTTTCGGAAAACGCCCTTCCTACATAGTTGCAATATTTTTCAATTATCTAACTCAGAAGTGAAATGAGCAAAAATATTTCCAAAACAAAACTTTGGCAGTTTCTGATTTAGGGTTGATTTAGTTTGAAATAAAATAATGAGGTAAAAAGTAATGGAAATGAGCATAAATTCAACTTGAAATTAAAACTGTTTTACTTTTTTTCTAGAATTTTCTGATATATTATTCATTTCCATGTTATAAATTTCTTGATCAGTTGTTCATTTAAATTTTCTTGTTTTCATTTATGTGTATGTATGTGTTTTTTGACGTTTCTTTTTGTTTGATTTCTGTTCATTCACATTCCTTTTTTTTATTATTCTAATGGATTCAGTTTAGTTTTTGGATCCATTATGTATTATCATCACTCACCTTAACTTCAAACTGATATTATTTGCACTTCACGCGCGTTTCGCCAACAAGATTAGTTCCTTCAGAAAAAAATAACTGAAGATCAAATCATCTTTCGACCAATTCGTTCAAGTCATTCTACCTATATATCTACCTAGACAGTAGGTTTTGGCAGGGACCTGTCAGAAAACAACTACTCCTCTGGCTAATACCACGAAGAGCATTGAATTATAACCGACCGGTGCCAGTGCAGGTTTCTTCACAGAAGGAAATCCTGCAAATGTTTTGCACTTACAGGCCGGTTTCGGGCTATTCGGCCACTCGTCAGTACAAGGCAATGTCATCATCAACCTAAAGTTGATGACTTCCCGTAATTGAAAATCAAAAACTTTCATAGTATCAAGCCCCAACCAAAGCTGATGCGAACAACACGAAGTTCTTCCGCCATCTTCCCATGGACGAGGTAATCCAAAAACAAACCAAATCCGTCCATTCCTCCTGCGAGGAAAATGTTAAAACATTCGACATAGTCGATGGGTATGCTTGAAGATCTGGCTTTGAATCAAATCATCTTTCGAACAATTCGTTCGACTATGTCGAATGTTTTTACATTTTCCTCGCTTTGTTTTTGGAATACCTCGCCTATGAAGGTGTTTGATTTTCAATTATGGAAAGTTATCGATTTTTCCTTGATGATGGCACTAACTTGTACTGATGACTAGCAAAATATCCCGAAACCGGTCTGCAAGTGTGTCCGTCCCTATAACTAGGGTGACCATAACCATTTTTGAACAAAAAAAGTACACTTAGGAGTTGTAAAATAAAGGTTCATTTTTTATTGTATATGAGTATACAGACGCAGCAGCAAGAAAACAAAGTAATTTTATAAAATATGTACCTATAAAATATATTCAATATACAAACGCAAAATTTAATTTTCCTTCGATGTGCCAGCTTGACTATCTGGATCATTTTGGTACCAATCGTATTTTTGGGAACCAAGGATAGCCTTCAAAATTTGTGGTTGACCCTATAAGAACTGGAACTTTTCACTACAAGTCTCATTGAAGTTTTGTGGACTTGCATGATGGATCTCAGAGTAGATAACTTTATCTACGATTTTTCGGAACTCCAATAGTTTTTTTATATTTGAGAACAACCATTCAAGCGACGCACTTATCCCAGGCAGACAAAAAAAAAACTCGCATAAAATCTTAACATTTTTTAACCCGTTTTCTATTTGCAATAATTCGAGCCATCGATCTTCAGCACACATATTTCTAGGATTCCAGTCAGCAATTTTATCTAATATAACGTTGGTTCGTAACAGACCAATTTCATCGAACAACTCGTCCTGATTCTATATCGGACCTATGTATTCCTTGAAAGCTTCACATGAAGCTAAAATTTCAGGCCAAGAAACTTTGCTTCTCAAGTTAACCCATCCAAAAACCTTTAATTCACTCAAATTTGTACTCCAGTTCTGCAAATAAGTTACAAAATTTGAATAGAATTACTTGACATGCGTGATAAAATTGTCCCGATAGTTTACACTAATGTCCATATCTATATTTTCTAGTTTCAAAAGTGACTCTCTCACTTTAAGCGGCGAAAATAACTCATTCAAGCGATTTTGAAGCTTATTCATGAGTTCAAAATACTCCAAAGCGGCTTCTGTTGCGCATATTTTTTCACCTTCCACATCTAAAATCACAATAAGTAGAACATACTTTTTGTATCTCTAAAAAAAAGTACATTTAGGCGAACTTCATAAACCTTCGAAGACAGTAGGACAGTGCTCGAAAAGAAAGTACTGTCCTAATAAAAAAAGTACATATTATGGTCACCCTACCTATAACGGAAAATCAATTCCTTCATTTCTATCGCCAAAAGCAAATGCAGGATTTTTTCCTGTGAAGAAACCTGGCCTGGCATTGTTTGGATATAATTCTTCTGAAGATACTTACCTTTTTAGCGTTAGGAGCGTGCAAATGATATCAGTTTAGTGTTTACGTAACTAATCTCTACAAAAATTTCAACTTTGACACCAGGGTTTTCCATTTGGATCCGTTATGTTTCAAAATAGCGTTCAATTCAATTTTATTATCCCAAGAAACATTACATGTTTATGAATAGGGACTAAAACACACAAGTACATAGTCAATAAATGAAATTTTCACAAGTGTAAAGCAAAAAAAAAATCCATACATTTAACGAAATTAAATATTTGTAAGCAGTCAAAATGAAATGGCTTTCAAAACTGATGAATATCAATGGAGGTAAAAAAAAACATATAACTGTTGACTACATGCAAAATATATTGTACATTAGCTGATTAAAAATTGTTTGTATTTTTGCTTAAATTTCATTGTTGAGCGAAATGCTTTAATCGTTTCTGGAATTGAGTTATATATTATGATGCCATCATGGTGAATTGACTTTTTTTCCGAAATCTGATTGTGTTTTATTTGTTGCTAGTAATTTTGTTTGTCTTGTGGAGTAATTATGGATATCAGCAATTTGAGTGAAAATAATATCTGACTTTTTACTATTATTTTTAATAGAATGGATGAAACAGCTAATTTTGAGTTTATGGAGAGAATCTAAGTCCAATAAATTGTGCGGTTTGTATAAATTTATTGTTGATTCTAGATAAGGCAATTTATAAATACATTTGATTGTTTTGTTTTGTAAAGTTTTCAAAGGTTTGATAATAGATTTACTTGCTGTCCCCCAAATGGAGATGAGATAATGCAATTGTGAATAGATTAGGCTGAAGTATATATTTTTCAATAATGTGAGAGATATGTAGTTTCTGATTTTGTAGAAAATTCCAATGAGAGGAGATATTTTCATTTTAATTCTTTCAATATGTTTTCGCCATGACAATCTCTCATCGATATATAAACCTAAAAATTTAGTTGTTTCTGTGTATTTTATCAATTTATTATTGAATACTATGGGATCAGTAGGAATGTTGATTGATCGTTTGGAAATATACATATACGAAGATTTATCAAAATTTAGAGTTAATTTATGTTGATGGCGGGGAAGTAAAAACTTCTGATAGAGATCAATTACCCTGACACCAAACTGATGACACGGTTTTAGCTTGATCCTCGGTGTAATCGATTTCTATAAAAATATTTCAACTTTGAGATACCCAATATAGCTGAATATAGCCAACAGCTACACGATAATCAACCAATCAATCAATATACTGTTTTCCAAAAAGAGATATTCTTATTGACACAGCTTTCTATAATCTAAAGTGAAAACATAATTAAAATTTATCACATCACAAAAAATGAGCATCATCGTAAAAATATTCTCATTTACATAGCTTTCTAAAAACTGAAGTGAATATTATGTGAAATTAAATTCGTAAATAGTAGTAGTAGTTGTTAACACAAAAATTGATCACAATACAAGAATGTGCGTATCATCGTAATATTCCTGTAGGGTATAATAATAGGATTTGAGCAAAAGTATTTTTTGACTTTTTTTTCAAAAATGGCGTATGGAGATTTCTCTCAAACAGAGTGGCAAATTTTTATATATTTTTTTGATCTCATACATTATTACTTTTTTCGTTAATTCTAAGTGGGGGATGGGGAGAAGTTTTTTCCGTTATTTGGGCAGTATTATGGTTTGTTTGATTGCGCTCAGTATCGGAGACGTTGGACTTGTGCTTATGCTCCAAACACTTTCAGTATAAAATTGGAGGTTAGTGTCAAAATTTCGTGTTTTGTAAATAGCGGTTCACAATAATTGTCGGTGTTATTAGCTCTGGACATGAATCTGACTGCTCGTTTCTGCAGGACGAAAACGGAATCGAACAATTGCTTGCTGCAAAAATCCCAAATCGTAGGTGTGATTCGATCAGAGGAAAATATGTGTCCTTACTCATTGGCAGACCCTGTTTCCTCTTGAGACTTTGGATGTGGATATGAAATTTCAGGTTGCTGTTACTATCAATTTCAATGCCAAGAAAGTTGTATATATAATAATATTATGCGGTATTCAATATTGTGTAATAAACTTCTTTCTATTACTGCTTGAGAACAACTGGTTGCCAAAAAAAATATTTTTCAATGATGATTCTCCAATGCGGATAACCATTGAAAAATTTGAAGGCTAGACTGCTTTTAAACAGTTCTACAGCGATTAATAGCACTAGACTTGTTTCAATGATTAAATTGATCAAAATTGTTCATATGTTCGATTTTGAAGATTTGAGTTTACTTTTTTCTGGAAATAATCTCAAAATCCTTCATAAAGCTGAATTGACCAAAATGCGTGGATTTCCATTAGTTTCAAAATTTAGCTTTCAAGCAGACGCTTTCGTGAATAATAGTTCAAATGAAATTTATATAATTATTATCCACTCAAGTCATTTGCTTCGAAAATGCATACATTATAACCGATTAAACTTGGTGCACCCGACATATAACCCCCGATTATCACCTCAAATTCTTCAGATTAATTCAAATAATCTCTAAAATGATAAAAAACAAGATGAATATTACAGTTTCAATATACGATTTGTGCTACGAAGGTCATTCGTGAAACTGACAGCTATTAGTTTTGGAGTTATTCAGAATAAATCATTCTAAAACTGGCCACCCGGTAGCTTCAAGAATGGTCAAAACTGATAAAAAGGAAGTTAATGAATGTCAATTATCTTTTTTACGTTCCTGTATCATTCATTAAAACAGTACGAAGATAACAGCTGCCTTTTGCTCAACTTGTGATTTCAGCACAGGACTAGCTCGTTACAGTGCCCTCGGCTTGAGTAGGTAGATGGGTCGATGATTTTTATTGATTTTGTTGCATATATATGATTATAGCTGGCGATATGAGCAAACAAAGAAAATAGTATGCGATAAAGATTTGTCCTTTTTGTGTTATAAAACTGAAACGAATTGAATTGAAAGGGATGTGTGATAAATATCAAAGATATATCAAGGATAGTACTAATTGAATTGAGTCAGTGAGGAGAATGAAAATCTATATGAGTTAACCCGAAAAATTCCTCAAAATCCGAAAAAAAAACAAAAAAAACAATCGATTGAGTCCTGAGCAGGGGTATGAGTAATGAAACAAACTAAAAGATATATATATATATAATAAAAGAAGAGAAATAATCGAAAATTCCAAACGAGAAATGAATTTCAAAAATGAAAAATGCAATATAAAGAACGAATTTTTTTATCGTTTTTCATCACGAACTATTGATTGCTTGTACGCAAATGTCAAAACGATTGCTTAATTTCTGAAATCATTAATACTTGAGAATGCTATTGTAGGTGGTGTGCTTCATCATGTATCATATGAATGATGCTCAGTTTCCAATAGATAGGAATGTGAATAAATATTCTACATCTGTAACAAGTAACAACACTGATAGAAACCGAACGTTATCCTAGTAGCACATCATATTGGCTGAACCCCGAATTTAGATTGGTCCAATCTAGATATATATATCATAAGTGGAAAAATTGATTTTCGAACAAATATGAAAAAACGATACTTCAATATGAATATTGGTTTAATATCGACAATAAATTTCAAATGCAATTTGTAAGGTTCAATACTGATAATATATGGGCTTGATAACATATTACCAATCTCAGAATTACCATATCATGTGATAATGATTGATATCAGTTTAACAACATACAGATTTCAGTATTGTCTGCATATTTTGTATATACCCAATTCTCAACGGAATTCCAATACATATTCGACATTGATTGGGGGCGTAGATTTCAATATTGAATTTTCAAATTAGGTGGCATATTGGCATAATACTGTAATAGAGATATGCGAATTCCGATATTGCTTGAATATTGCTTTCACAGTAAAATAGAAATATTCAAATCGTCATTTTCGAATCACAACCTAAATGGATATTAAGATTTTGAGAGTGATCACATTTATTTTATTCGAACAGATATCAATATTGGTAATGCAATATTAATGATGAATTGATGAATTATGAAGGTCGTGAGTTCAAGCAGTCAGAGTGTTTTTTTCAGATTAGTATTCGTTTAGTTCATGTGAGTTAGTGATTTTTTCAGGTTAACTATTTGGTAAAAAAATGAATAATTCCGAATGTAATATAAAACTTAGAATTATTGAGTGTCATCAATCGAATAACCTTTTTTTGTCGATATATTATTTACTATATTTGTACCAATACAGTCAAAACGATATATCCTTACATTTCAATCGAATATTGATCCAATATCGCCGAATAATAATAATAATAAATGGTGTTTATTAAATGTTCATATTTTTTTTATTTTCAATATAATATTTACAATATAGGGGTACTATTCCCGTAATATTGAACGAATATTGGTCTAATATGTTTATGCTTCTTGCCAGTTGTGGAAAATGCGCATACAACGTGGAAATGCTTGTCACCTGATCAACTCTAAAACATATTGAAAACATTTGCTAGTGCACCTACTGAAATGTCTAAATCACGATACATTTTTGTTATTGTACTTTTCTGGTGTAATGAATGGAGGCAAATATCTTGCTCTACAGATTTCTACTTTACACACAAAATACAAAATCTACACGTCGCGTCGTGAAAAAATGTATCTAAAATTCCGGTAGTTTTAGATAATTGATTATCAACAAATATTCAGACACAGAGTGACAACTCATAAAACTTATGTCAATCTGAAACCATCATTTGACAGATTTTTTATAATGAAGCAGTTAAAAAAATTTAGGAAGCTGTAATAATCGCCTGTTTTTCGCCAAGAATTTTCTGGTCAACATTTGTTCAGTTGTTTATTCATTGTGAACTCGGTGTGAATAGACTGTCTGTCCTTTGAATATTCAAATTGAAATTTCAACACCAATTGTTTCGTGATATACAAGAGCAACAGAACGCGTTTTGTCCATCGATTCGAATTATAATTCTAGTCTTTAATATAGTTTCTGGACTATCCGAATTCATGATAATGAGTTCCGAAAAACTTCTTAACCTAATGGTTGAGTGATGTTTCAGCTTTTTTATTAAAAATTTTGCGTCTCAGTACAAAAAACAAAAAAAGAGAGCTGTTAAAACTCCATCTTCCTCAAATATATTATATACAGTGAGGTACATAAAGTGTGCAAAAAAAATGTTTTTTTTTCATTAGTTACACAACCGAAATTTGGGACCCGCCTAAAGTTGGTGCATATTCGTTAAACGATTCACATGCATTTGAATTGTCTTCTTGTCAAACAGTATACAGGGCAGGACAAGAAATATTAAATTTGTTCAAAATTAAAGTAGCTCCATTTTGAAAAATATACGATAATTCCATGGGGAAAGTTGTTAAGGAACTAGAGTCTTGGCCAAATATAAAGTCTTAGCTTGAAACTGGATTTGTTTTCAATTATCCCCGTATGCCGTATGATAAATCAAATTCCGATTAGTTTCAAACCGAATCACAGTATTATTATTAGATCATTGAATTCTATAGTAGTTGTTAAATATCGTTGCAAGTAAGATGAAGTTGGGAGTTACCAAAAAAAGAAAGAAAAAGCATTTGAATTTTGAGAATGTGCTTTAACTGGATGGAAATTATTCGGAAGTGATTTGGTTATAGATTCTTTTGATACTTACTATTCAGAAATTCAATTCATCATTCGAGGATAATTGAAATAAATTTCATTTTTCAAGTTTTAGGCTGAGGATTCATATTTAGGGAAAACTTACATTCATAAATAACTTTTCCTCGTGAAATTATTCTATTTTTTACAAAAAGGGGCTTTATTCTAGTTTTTTTGCGTTCTTGACCTATCACAATATGATATTTACAAAAAAAAACATAAAACTGAACTAGAAGTGAACATTATACGTGGAAGTTTTGAAAACGGAAGCTGATTTGGTTTCCGAAATGTCAACGATATGTATTTTGATAAATATTTGTTTTTCTATTTTTTGATAGTCAAATTTGAGATATACGAAAAGTTGCTGTCTAATAGAATGTATTCCATTCAGAGGGAACCATTTTCGAATTATCGCAGCATCTTATCTGGGTAGATTGAAAGTATGACTTTCTGCACTGGTATAGATTCCAATATCAATATTCATTTTTCAGATTGTGGTAGGTTAAGAACCCAAAATACTATAAGAATGAATTAATCCTCCACAAAATGATGACATTCAAACAGAACTTAAAATGGGAGTATTTTATTCTTATACTTATATATAGTATTTCAAACTTTTTTGTCCTGCCCTGTATACTCTGAAGGGCGTAGCCAGGATTTTGTTCAGAGGGGGGCAGGAAAGGAAAATCTAGTAATAAGTATGATACAAATGTTTATTAAATGATATATATATGTATATATATATATATATATATATATATATATATATATATATATATATATATATATATATAAAACTGTAGTTTTTCCAATATTTCTTATAACTGGTGTTATAAGAGTACACTTCCGTTCTGCTGTTCACCCAAGAAAACTACAGTTTTGTTCTCAACTGGTCAGCAAGGACTTCCCCTCTAATTATTTATATATACGTTTATATATATATATATATATATATATATATATATATATATATATATATAAATTATTAATGTACTAATAATAACCGACGAGGTTCTTTGCAAAATCGTTTCAAAACTCTACTTTCAATGACGTCCCTATTTTTTTGAACCATTTCTCTGTGTACTCTCAGCATACACTAATAGTCGTATCTTTTTTTTCCTCTTTGCTGAAGAATACCCAACCAATTTTAAAATAAATAATGATTAACAAATCGCTAACGAATAATAATAAAAAATAATTTCGTTTGTTTCCAGGCGAATTCTGGCATGCGTCATAAATTCAAATGTAATAAATAATTTAACAAAAGATCAAGTATATTTGTTGTTTTACAATCGCTTCTTGGTAATAAAAATTAATAATAAGAGAAACAGAAATGACTTACTATACCTACATACTGAATAAAAGTCGAACTTTATGTAGATAGAGTACGTGCAACTAAAAAAAATCGTTTATACATTGGGTTACACATGAATTACTTACCATTAAAAAAAATTCTTATATCCATTTTCATTTATATGAAAAACAAGCACTATCTAAGTCAGATTATGCAATGTCACAATAATTACACAATAAACATCTATTGTCTTTGTACAAATAATAGAGATGCGTTAAACTTTCGAGACTATCAAAGAAACGTAAGTTAATAGATAAATGTACTCTGCTGAACACAGAACAGGAACCAGAGAGAAGAGAACGCAGGAACTGCTTAATCAACTACCCTTGTGGCCGTGTACCTACCCGTCGTCAAGCCTAGGCAGTATTGGGTTCACCAACATCTACAGCCTGGTCTAGAGATGGGTGGCTACCGCTTATGCAAGGTTGATTTCTGTCACCGACAGTGTTAAAAATTGTTATCAAAGAGTTCATTTCTTTATGGTTATTATTTATTCTTTGGGTTGGAAACTCTACGACCAAGCGCTTATGCCCAGCTAGGGGGGGGGCAGCTGCCCCCCCCTGCCCTTGCCTGCCTACGCCCATGTACTCTGACCAAAAGCCAATGTAGGCATGTAAGTCGGTAATCAAAAATGTACCAAGTTTTGTCTTACTGTACAATATATTCGGCAAAGTCGTTAATCTCATTTTCCACTTTCATTTATCAATTTCCCTTTTCTAGGTGCTTTTATAGTATTCTCAAAACGAATGATCCTGCCATTATATTAAATGCCATTTGTATTTTTGATCAAATGTATAGGTACGTCTGTACATCCTGAGCTTTCATTATTTTAATTATTCCTAATTTTGTCGGAATAACATTTGACGATATCTAAATTTCAGGTAACTAATCTTAATTACAATTTATATTTTCTGGAATACAACTACAAAAGGTTTAGTTCGAATTCCCGCTGAGTTCAAGTATATTCAAGCCTGGCGATGAAAATGTGCAAGCTATCAACTAGCAAATCTGGCCAGTCCGACCCTGGCTCAGTTTCTCGTCGTCTCTAGAATTATGCTTTCGGTTTACTGGAAGGCATTTCTATCAGAAGTTTTTCCGTCCCCCCGTACATTCGAACAACGAGATCCACTTAAATCGGATGTTGAACAAACACGCAATCCCAAAAAACCGAATCCACATCAACTCGATATTGTACCATCCGACTGGAATATGTAAAAAACGCGCTCCATTCTAATTCCTCTATAAAGTCGAACCTTTCGCCTGGCATCTCTAATAACTGGTAGGTCGGCCGAGGCTTTTGTTCTGCCAGAACGAAACCCGCACACCCCGACCCACTAGATTTTATCTTTGCTCATATACATTTTTTCGGTCGGCTCTTATTTTTGCTGGTTGCGTACAGGATCCAGCAAGCCATGTACTGGCACCTCACAGCAGTCAACGTGGACTCGACGAGAACCGTCAGCGTGTTGCGAGGCAACGAACATGCGACCGTGCCTGCCGATTGGTCGGCCGAGGGTTCGCATTGGCCGGCAGCGCGCTAAACAGTGCGACTCGTTTAAAACGGGAGGTGTTTGGCGAGGACGCGCTGCGATTGGTCAGTGAAGCTTCGTCGCGACTTTCCGTTGGCTGCAGCGTGTTTGCTAGGACCTAGTCCACGTTGACTCGATACCAGCTTGGTATACTGGCAATCAGAGCGCCATATTTATAAGGGTGAAAGGGGTTGAAGTGAAATCCGGCGAGCGGGACAAGGATGGATTCCACCCCTGTTTCAGCTAAAATGAGATGCTTTCTGCCAGGCAGCCATTTTGGGGGTAGTTCTTGTTTTTTATTTTTTCCGCTTTTTGTAGTGAACATGTTCGGATGATTTTTAGGGGTGCGAGTTGGGGGATGTAAGAGAGCGGACCTGTGACTGGCCGACACCACGTGCTGTACGCGGTGGTGACGGTAATTGTAATTGTGTTTTGGCAATTAACGCCATCGGGCGAGATTGAGGTTATTGGAAGTGGGTTCATTATATTGTCATCACTGGGTATCTATTCATTTATAGGTACATATTATATTGTTGTGGTATGCATTCATTAACTTATTTACGGGATGTCTACACTAAAAAAAAATTAAGTTCCCAAACAAAACATTTATAATACATGCTTAATGTAACTTCGAGGCAAATAACAGTCCAATAATCTATTGACTTGGAATTCGAACTTTTTTTGGAATTGAAACATCAGAACAAAAAGCCAGTTGAATTCGTTTTCAAATATCAATTTTATTAGAAAGGAGAGAAATACCGTACCCAGTTTGAGATGTAGTTTGATTGGGATGAAGCTTGAAACTCAATTGAAAATCGTCTGGAAAGATAGGTGTTATGAAAGCCTTCTTATTCAGAAATCTAAACTTTCATACTCTCATTTCCAAAGCATTAAAAAAAGTGATTTCACTGTCGTAGTGTTTTGATTGGGATAATGAAAAGGAAAAATGTAGATTCCCATTGACAATAGTGGCATGTTCGACACGGTAATTGATCTCTACAAAAAGTTTCAACGACAGGTACTGACAAAATAGTCAATCTTGCTTCTTTATTATATTGCATTCACGTATCAGGCAAATATATTGCAATTTGTTCCAAAAAGTTATATAATGATTTAAAGCTTTTTCATGCCCTTGGGTATAAGTCTATTTTATTGCTATTGCTACTTTCCTCCACTCCAAAGTAACTCATAAAGCACTCTGAATACAAGGTGGAGTAAAAACCCTAAGTCCCTTATTTTAACGATTATTTTACAAAATAATTTTCTTGAACATCTTTTTCAACGTTTCACCATCAATATAGTTCATAATGTTTTATCAGTTAGTGAATTTGAACACATGGGTTTAAACTCCCTCATATAATTCTGTCATAGTTAATCTGATGAGTTTTTTGTTTCCTTCGTTTTGGGACGATGTCACTCACAAGTGGAAAGAAAAACCAAATTTTGCATCGATTCCATAAAAAATCGTTCGCTTAGTGACAATAGTGATATCAGGTACCGAACAACATTCTGCAAGTAATCTGGCAACACTGTTTGCTTTTGGAATTTGGCCAAGGGCTAAGGGTTACCTTCTGAGAAACTGACAATCACAAGTTTATTTTGCTAGTCTCAAGATTGGGAGAATCTGCCAGTGAGAAAGATCTCTCGAAGTCTTATCTGATAATTGCAAATTTTTGTTGATTTAGTTCAACTTAATTCTTCTGTTGTTATATTGGTTCGGAGTATTTTACGTCAAAAAATTACATGCGTTCTCCCAAGATAAAATTAGGAATCATTTGAAATGTGCTAAACATTGAAAAATTACGTACATACCTCGATAACAATGATAACTATAGTGATTCTAATTGGGACACTAAACATGTATTTGTGACTGATCTACAATGCCCTGTAAAAATTAAACTTTCACGTGGATTCCCACGAAAAGATTGAAGTATATGGATACCTACAATAATATTCTATTGATACCTTTTTCTGTTTAAAATTCACAAGGTACAGCGTTACGTGATGACCCTACAAATCCATCTTTTGTACTCGTAGTACCCATGAAAGGGATTTAGGGAGAATCATTGTGATATTGAGCCCTTATAAATAATTTGTGAAGTCATTTATGACGATCATCATACAGATTTGGATGATGATCATAAATGAATGGTAAAATCTGATATTAAACTTTGGACCGTATATAACATTTCTTGATTTGCTCTTATATAATATGGACATTTGCCTTGGGTAAATTGAATTATTCCATATAATTCGAAATGTGGCAATCTGAGAATTTTACTGTTTCTTCTATTTTTTCATTTCCACATTCATTCAAACTAGAATTTTCCATTTTTTGCAAACAGCTTCTTTCCGAGCTACATCCTGATTGTTTATGTATTGGTAAAATTGACAATATACATAATTTCAAATTCTGCAAATGAATTTCGCAACTATTTTATGCATTTTGGTGATTTGATGTCATTGGTTTTCGAAAATAATTTTTTTCCACTAGTAACCTGAAAAATCACCATTATTCAAGCTTTAATTCTCACACAGTTTGTTGAAAAATGATAAAAATGATTTGAAATTTTTTAGGTTTGCAAGCCTCAGGAAAACCTTCCTCGTCAAGGAGTTCGAAAGTTCAGCTGTTCTATTGATAAAAGATCCCTGAGCAAGAGAGTATTCGACTGGTCTCCAAGCTCACAACAAAGGGGTGGTAATTCTGCTTATTGAAAAAAGGTGAATGGCATTGCTACCTCAGTGGAAATGAAATCTGAATTAATAAAAGTTGTTGATATTAAAGTGGAAAAAATATTATATAAACATCGGGTGAGATTTCTTTTTAAAATATACTTATAACCGCAGATCTGGAAATGAAGGAAAACGATGAAAGCTATTTCAGAACTTTGAACCATAATATTTCTCGATATATATATATATATATATATATATATATATATATATATATATATATATATATATATATATATATATATATATATATATATATATATATATATATATATATATATATATTCAAAAAAATAAATTCAATGATCATAAATCATGAAAAAATATGTCAATATGTTAACTTTTTTCTTATTGGAAGCCTGAAATGAGGTTTCAGGGTTTATTCCAAATACCTTATAGTAATAATGGGTGAATAATTGGAAGAAAAAAGTACACAGGTTAGTACTTCGATATGTATCACCCTGTATAATTATTTTGGTTGATACCATAAATGAAATATCAAAATTTTCCCAGGTTTTCCTTCAGAACTATTTAATTCCAGGATTATGAATGTTTCGCAATATTCTGTATAACAGTTTGAAACTGCGCTGTCGCCAGGTGTTCCACTTCTTGATCTTGCGAGTGGCTACTGACCCATGTACATCCTCAGTACTACATTATATTGAGGTGTAACCCATCAAAAAACTCCATGCAGGATTTTTTTAATTTCGAATCTGAAGAAGGGAGTTCCAATGCCTACCGCGATATCTAAAGTTCAGTTTTACGATGTCCGTTGGGAATAATGATTGTTATTCGTCTCGTAAAATTTTCATAGTCCATCTCTCGGCATTGCCTCATTAGCCGTATTTATTAATAAACCCATTCGAGAAGTAGCTAATTAGCCCCCGCATCGTCCGTAATCAATTTCTACCGTCGCGTCGTCCTTCTCTTTTTTACAATGCTACGGGGCGGTCCGAAAACGGAGCTGACCCCAATACCGAAGCATACAATGCACTCGGTTTCTTGTGACATAATTTTCTGACGTATTCAACTCAAAAATTTATTTACGACTCATTACAGTTTTTATTTTGACATATATCGTAATGGACACTGCCCCAAAAATATATAGAGACACATAAATATGATACATTCGATTTAAAATATGCAATGTCAAACAAAACTAAAAGAAATACGCAAAAAAATGCCGAAACCAAGTTGAGAGTACATTCACACGTTTAGATTACCATAGTATTTGGGTCATGACTATGAATATTCCATATTATTTTTTTTGTGCTCATTTACATTTTTGACAATTTAAATTTTCTGAAGTCTCAACTCATTAATACCTATTACCATAATCCATTTTGATTTTCTTAATTGTCTTGTTTGGATTTGAGACCCCTACTTCGCTTCAGTTAATTTACATAATATAGTTAAATTTTGAGGGAAAAAAGTATTAATTTGGAAACACAGATTGGTTGAAAAATTATCCGAAAAATGTGTGTGTGAAACAAAACAATGATGGTTTTGATCAGAAAACCTCAGAAATAAAAAAAAACAAAAATTATTTAGTACGTTGATGAATGATACAAGAAAATGAATTGGCCCAAGATATAAGATTTTTACTCTGAAATGAAAACTGGATATAATTCGTAGAATTACATAACAAGTATACCTTATCGTAGGAACTGAGTAATACATATCTGCTTTATTTTGAACGAAAATTTCACAACTTCTAGGAAGATTTTGGAAGCAGTCAATGCAATGCACAGAACATACCTCAAAAATTTGGTTTCTGATGATACATTTAATTAGAATCTGAAGAGCAACATTGATGTCGATGAGTAATTTAATACAAGACATGTTGAATTGAACAAAAATTACATATGTTGTTAGGGTATCTCTGAATCTGAAGCAAGAATTTGAGACATTTTACTGAATCCTACACAAATTACAGCAGTATAGTATAGTATTTAATGTGAGGTATAATTATTATGGTGTGTAAGTAAATCAGCGGAAGTATATAATGATTATGGGATACCTCAAATCAGTGCCTCAGGACCTTTGTTATTGAGGTTTCATACAGTTTTTTTTTTTCGTAGCATCTATATCGTTTCAGTTTGATACTATGGAGTGTTAAGGCAGTTATCATTATCCAAGAGATGAATATATATTTGCTATGAGTGTAAATGGATAAAAAAAATCATTGAAAGAATTCCAAGCAAACATTTTGGAATTTACCTGTATCGATAAAAATTGTTAAATTGATTACACAAAAATATTGGAATTACGTCATAATATGAAATATATAGGGTTTAAGATAGACAACTTTGATGATCCATTCAAAATAGGTATAATTATTTTCAACAAACAAAAATCATTAACATCATGTTATTAACCTTTGATAAGAAATAATTGACTCGGAGTAAATCCTTGAGGATTCAATACTTTTCATCATTTTGTGGTGAAATGTGTTGTTATTCTTCAACTCCTCCATGTGGAGAAGAAAGGAACAGGACTAAATACTAGAGTGTTCGTTATGCTCGCCTTCCATACTTTTTGTATGTTGTAGTTTGATACCTGTAAAGTCATCAATACAAATGCTAGGAGGAATCGTTCCTTTTAATTTCCTGTGACTTTCTACTCATCTGTGAGACTCATTCTCACATGGTGTCTTGTAACAAATCAATAAGTCTAGCGTTTGCTATAGATATAACACTGTTTCTTAGGTAACTAACATACATTTTCTGTAGGAGTCTAAGTATTGATCCTCGCGGTGAACCAAAACAATTTCACCTCTCGATATCAACAAATCAATCTTCAAAATTATTTCCAATCGAGACATCAAGATGATGTCAATCATCAATATCCTGATATCTCCATGAAAATATTTATGATTTTTAGCTTCTGTTGTTATGTTGTTGAAATAATCAGGAGGACATTGATATCTGTATCCTCAAAATAAGATTCGATCACGGTGACAGAATATGAATAATGAGTATCGAAAATAAATATTTGCAATATCATTTTCAATAGACGTATTCACTGATCGATGAGATATTATTTCATAAAATTGGAGAAAAAAGGTATTTATCGATATAATCCACTTGAAGGATTTTGTTTTTCATTTTCTCTCTCAGGAAAGTTTTCTGTTGAAAAATGAAGCCTAAGGAAGAGGTGGGAGGAAATAAGTGAAATGAATATATAAAGTGAAGATGATTCCAAAGAACTGAGTAATGATGTGGGGGATGTTCCACCATATGGACAGGACAGGTTTGCTCTGTACCACACAAATCTCAAGGGTTGAATGAGACTGATCGATATTTGATGAAAATCCACATTAAAAAAAATACTTGTTCCGTTTCTGTAAGTTTTCCACAATAATAACGTTCGCTGGACCTCGACACGTGTTTCGCTATACAATAGCTTGAATGTATACATTTTGGGTAGTGCCCACAAATTAAATGATATTCTGTAAAACCAGGCATTGGAAAAGCATTCGATATGGGAATTGCCAAATTGTTGGCCACCTGAGTAAGTCGACGGTCCGGTGTTCAATCTGAAAAAACTTCATACCAAAGACTTTCATTATTTTCATATTTTCAGGTTTAGTTACTTTATGAACACATTGTGTCTGCACTCAAATATACAAAAGGTTGATACATTTTTCTTAGAAGTGAAAATATTGACTGTTTCAATTGAAACATTAATCTATATCGAAATTCTTATTATTAGTTCGGTTATCATATCTAAATAGCATTTGGAAAAAAACAACTCCTTTGAAAAATGTGAAAATTTAAATTTGATGAATTATTTTCAGGCTTGGTTTTTCTCCGAATCAAAAAATGGAAATCACAACTTCTATGAAAGAAGTAAAATCAAAAATTTTTTAACAAATACTCCTTTCTCTCAGCTAAAAATTAATCCAAATTTTTACTGAGGAGGATTCATGCAGAGAAAGATGTCTGAGATGGAAAAATAGTAAGTATCTGATGAAGTTCTAAAAGGGAAGCACAACAGCAACACAAAAAATTGAAAAGTTCAACAGAGAATATGTTGAAAAATAATTAGAAATATTGAAATGTGCATTGAAATTTTTTGATTTCGTAATTATTTCTTCGAATTTCAATGGAGTAAATTCAACAGGAAACCTTATCAATCACAAAATATATGGTTGATTGTCTCGAATATAATTTCTACAATCTTAAAAAAATACTCAACTTCATTTAATTTTTGTGATATCATCAATTTCTAATCTCATTTGAGTACCTATTTTTGATGTCACCCATTTCACTCATCGTCATTAGTTCCGCTGTCTCTGAAAGATTCCACCACAAATAGTTTTTGTTCAATCAAAACAGCTTTTTCCTTCCAGATTCAACTCATTTTCACAATTATGAATAGATTATTTCCTCTTTCGAAACGTCGTGAGTAGGTTTGACACCTCGTGAAATACAAAAGTCGGACTTGGTTTTATACAAAGCCGGACATATGACACTAGGAGCCGGACATCAGTTTATCGGGCACCAAACATAGAGTAAAAAAAAAAAAAATAACAATTTTGAGATTTTCTCTGACATAATTAATAACTCAAACAAGGACAAAATATGATACTTTTCTAGGTATAAAAAACTATAGATTAAAAAATCATCTTTGGTATTTGAAATATAATATCAGATTCGTTCAAAAATTTCTAACTGGCGTGCTGTATTTTTTCTACCAACTTCATCTGAAATTTCGCTTTCTTCAAATATCATATTTTGAAATTCTGAACATGTTCAGTCGTAAATGTACTCGTAAATATAATATCAATTGTCTCTGCTTTTTATTTCTTTCATTCGTCCACTGAGAATTTATCGAAGAGAAAACTTTCCCAACGTTAGCGTAATCACCTGTAATTGCTAAATAGTATTCAGCTAAATTCAGAATGGAATTCTCCATTAACAAATGATTCAAAATAAGCTGTTCACTCTTTATGTGTCAACAGATTTGGAAGTCACAGTTTCCTTTTTCATTTTCTTAAAAATTGTGTAATTTTGAAATTGAAAAAAAAAAGTTTATTGTCGTTTGTTGGAGCAGAGCAGACCAAAAAGCCTACTAAAGCCGGACATGACCGGAAAAGCATTACATGTTCGGCTAAAGCCGGTCAGATGACAACCCTAGTCGTGAATACACTCATCTTAAAACCTCGTTTCAGCAAATGTTCAGATTCCCCCATTTCAGATTTTGTTTGATTTCACTATTTGAAATTCTTAATTTATCGCAGCTCTATTTATTGAATTGCAATCGTTCCGATTGTAAGCAAATTGATTGAAGTAAACTATGCACAAACATATTATCAGCACAATCTTCAAATCAAAACCGCAAACAATCCATTCGATTCAATACCCTACCCCAAAAAACCTTTTTCCTAGAATCTCAAATACAATTATTACTCATTGACCCAATTACCTGCTAGACTAGGTGTACACCGGACTCCCAACAGGTCCACCCTGTAAGAGCTGCCGGTATTTTCAGGGGTCGTAGGCTTTTTGTAAAGGAGTGTGGGGTGGTGTGTGTTAGCGGTTAAGGGGAATGCGGAGCGGTAAGAGAGCGCGCGGAGGTGGGGGAAGCCACTCCGTTAGTCTATTGCGAAGCGTGTTGGTGCTAGGACGTACGTTCGTTGCGGATTTTACACGATTTCGAGTGATTCCGGAGTGATTCTCGTCGTCTCAGAGTGTGTGGTGGTGATTCTTACGCGACTAGTGGATTCGGTGTTTGAAGGAGAGCCTTTTTTTGGATTATACGCGCGTTTGGATGCCATGAAGTGTTCTTGCTGACCGAAAAATGTATCCAAGTGCGGGAATGAATGCTGCTGCGGCCGCAGCAGTTGCTGCTGCTCGTCATCCGGTAAGTTTCACAGTGTCCTGCCGGGTATCTTGCAGTAGGAATGCAAAAAAAACAAAACAAAATAGTCCGACGGCCCCGTAGCTTTGTTTTATAGGTTACAATCCGCTCTGCGAAGAGATGAGTGATCTCATGGCTTTTGTTTTCAAGGATTGTGTTGTTTTTATTCAATACACACGCAAAATACCCACGAATAAAAAAATATCTCAAAGAAACCATTGAAAGCTTTTTTTACCGACGGCACAGAACTTTGCCGTCGTCAGATGAATATCTGGCAATACAGAGTCATTTCCCCTACTTTTTGTTCATTTCCATTGATAAACTATCAATTCCTACCCGCCCGAAAAGCTAAAAATACTTCATTTCTTTCATCTTGGTAGTGTAGTGGTTAGCATATCTGCCTATCAAGCGGAAGGCCGGGGTTCGAATCCTCGCCGGGCCACCGTGCTGGGTAATCGCACGTTAAAAGGTAAGGCCTCGTTGATCCATTGCTCGCACAAGTTTTGACTTCTGAGGGTTGACGTTCGTCAGCTGGTTAACGAAAACGAACAACGAACAATTTCTTTCAATGAAGCTAAATTATGTTATTAAAATGTCTCCGAAAAGCACCTTGATCTTTGATGTTAGAACTTCTACAATCGATAGATTTTCTTCTTTCGATTCGAGTATTTCTAATCTGTTAATCATTTCCACATCATTACTTATCCGCTGAGATTATCGAAAAAAAATTACTTTCTGAACCGGCTTTGCTTTCTGTCGGCTACCTGTCCACTTTGAGAATTGAAGTGTGAAGGTAATTGCCCAGGTAGGTCCCAGCAGGCATTTGTATAATTTATTGCGGGATTGTTTGGTTCCGCATGAATATTCATAAATCGTTGGGTGATATTTTTTCTGTGTGTAAACTCCTAGAGTGTTGTTGCTAGCTCATTCAAATCTTGGATAAATAGATGCATTATTGTTTGTTAATGTTTGACTTGGTTATTTGTTTTTTGTCATATAAATATAGTTGTGTTTTTACCTATATCCTCTGAATTCAACAAAATATGTTAATTAACCTTCTCAATCATTTCGTGCTTTTATATAGAGGTGTGACTTTGGGGGTACCCAGCTTCATTGAATATGTAAGGGTAGAGTTGATAGATCTTGTTGTACAAGAGCTTTTTGCGAGATTCATTGTTCATCTGGCAACCATTTGTTCACTGAATACTAGATCGGAGATCTCCGATCTAGTGATCGTCTGCTAAATGTTGAACAAAATGAATGAAGGGATTCGAGGTACCTGTTATTTTTTTTTTCGAAAAAGATCGGCTGACTGAAGTAGATAGCAGAATTTTACTAGAAACGGTGAAAATGTCTCGGAAAATAGGTAAGTACATTTTGGTGATTCTGAAACGAAATAACTCGCGAAATAATAATGTTTGAAATTATTTCGAAATCAGTTACGGCTTTATACACTAATTCGAGCCCTAATTTGTGATGCTGGGTATTCGATTATGATTATATTTAGTTCTTGAAGCATTTTGAGTTGTTAGTACTAGGCGAAATCATACTTAGGTATGATTTGCAGAGGTAATCTTCTGAGGAGTTTCTTTAAAAAGCGAGTCAAAAAGAAATTTTTAAAGATGGTGTAGGTGTGTCAACCATTCATCCATCAGACATCACATTCATGTGAGATCATTGTCAGATGCAAGTGGTATAAATCTGGATGATATCGGTCACCTTTCCTAAGTCGAGAAACAGTCCTAGATCAGTTCCCGACCGCTCGTACATGACAAATCTGTCGCCCTCTCGCTCTAAGACGTCTCCCAGAGCAGCGTATCGGCGTAAAATATGGAGCATTCCAACACTCGCTCGCGTCGAGTTTCGAACGTATGTTCCTGTCTGTGTAGGTAAGTTGTTATAATTAAGCGGAATCATGTTTCGCGTGTAGGTATAACGTGTTCCGTGCAAATTTATTCTCGGCCGACTAGTGTGTGTCGTCGACGATTTTAGCATCCTGATGCGCCAGCAGATCTACTGCGAGGTCGATGACTGCTTTGCGCTACGTTCGTAATAATGGCCGTGTTAAAGCGAGTTAACTACTGGTGTATCGTTGTGTGTGTGTGTGAATCTCATTGTGATTTCTGGCGAGAGCGGTTTGGAGCTTCCCAGAGTCCTGGCGGAATGTGACGCATCGGAAACTCCGTTAAAGATTGTGTCGCCACAAAAACCTACCTAGGCAAACGATTCCGAGGATCAGACTCTTTGCCCACGGAGATCTTTGAAATAGAGGAGCTCGACAGGTTTTTAGGATCACAACAAAAGGATGGGAAGACTGCGCTCGTCGAGTCAACCGTGACGGAACTGTTGGAGCTTGAACTATTGATGATGTTTTGGAAGAGCTGCGACCGAGGCTGCGACCGTGAAAAAGTCTGTAGAACAAGTTGCCCCCTTTTATTTGGTCTTTACAGCAGTGAGTAAGCAGCGAATTTTCACTTACAAGACGAATGCAATCTAGAAAATAGGGTCGTTCAGTGAAATCAACATTTTAACATTTTTATGCATTTTCTTGTAGTGTCTGGACCCCTAACACGCTCACAGAAATTTCAGACCAATAGCTTCATCCTGTACTGAAATAATTCAAGTTGAAGTTGCGCTGGTGTAAAAGTATCGAGAACAGCGCGTGACGTCACTATACGCACACGGTAGAGGACGCGGCATAGCGAGCGGCATAGCTTATGTTAGTCGTATTTATACTGTTAGCGAAGTGTGTTATTCTTTTTGAAATGTACGCGTTGAAAACTGAATTTATGAAAGCTGATTCTGGTAATCTACCAGAAGTGGATATATTTATGATAATGGACTATTTCAACAAAAATAACGACTTTATTAGCAGTGAAATGAAGGGAGTGAAATTACAGTAAGTAAACACAACTCATGAAAAGACAATATACTTAGTTATGGTTAAACTGATGGTAATACTTCGGTTGCTGTGAGTACCTTTTTACCGTTACCGCCGTGTTATTGTTGAAAACTGAACATATTTATATTGACTTTTGAAAAAAGGTTAATTATTTGAAAGAATAATGGTTTCGTCTGCTTAAAAATGTTACAAGTAGATTAGGACTTGTGTGCTGTTTTGATGAAGAGAAGGACAAATTTTGTGTGTTCAAACAACAGAAATTTGATTTGAAAAATTGTGAAGATTCACAAAAAAATGGACATGTTTCTTCGAGAATATACGAGACCGCTGAAAAGTGTTGAGGATTTTTCGTAGAGGAAACCGAATTACGTGAGTTCTACACAAAAAATTTAAAAAAAAAGGTGCTTATAGCGACTGAAGTATTCCCAAATTCATTGAGAAATGAACTGTTACACCTTTCTGGATTTTTTTTTTGCAGATCGGCTAGACGAAATTATGGAGACAATGCCATCGGTTATGTACAAGTGAAACAACAACAGACGTTTTGTGAGTCGAAGGCAAAAATAACACCAGAGCATAAAATAAAAGGAAAAAACTATGATGTGTCATGTGTAATAAACACGGAAGAAAAATTTATACAGGAATCAAAATGCCATGATTGTCCTGCTTATCCGGTGCATTAATAGATGTATTCCTACACTCTGGTACCACACAACTTTTGCGAAAACTCCTTTTATCGCTCATTATAAATCAAACGACAGTTACTTCACGATACATACAGTTACACTCGACGAATAACGAAAACTGACCTGAGTTTACTAATAAACGAATATCTCTTATCTGGCGCCCATCGGCCGTACGTATAGTGACGTCACAATAAGCCACGCCCCGTTTATACGCGCACGGATTTGAAATATTAATTTAAGGCTGTAAACATGTGAATAAAAGAAAAATTTTGGTAATTAGATTATTTGAGTCCAGTACTTTTGAAATATGAAATAAAATAAAAATGCTGAACGAGCCCATTTATGTTAATCATCAGGGGATCTGACTGGATATAATTGATCCCAGCAATTCGTTAGTATGTTTCAAAACTAATGTGGGTGCCAGAAACGAAAGATTGACATCATCGTAGGAGATGATTGGCAGTCAGTGTAGTTTTGGTAAGAGGAAATGGCAAATTCAATACATGTTCATTTTTTCTGTCAATGAGCCATTGACATATAATCTGTCATTGACACATTATAATCTGTCATTGACACATTATAATCTGTCAGTGACAGATTTTAATCGGGCATCGACGGATTAAAACATTTAAATCTGTCAATGGAGATATTTTTTATTTTTACAGTGTTTTTGGTGTAGAAAGAAATTGGTAAGTGAGTATTTACGAGCTGCAAGAAAAGTAAGGAATTCGTGTAAGTAACGTAAAGGGAAAAAATTAACAAAAACTCCCATACGAAATTTTTCCAAAAATATTTGGTTAGGTTCAATTGGTCTACTTCAGTGAGTACTCATTCAAAATATTTTCAGGAATGTCAACAAATTATCCAGGATAAATATTGTAGATGAATATGAGGTTCGGACTACGAAACGCATGTTTTTTTTATTTATTTAAAACCTCTCAAATATGTTCGATTCAACAATTCCTTTTGTAAGGACATACTTCCCAGTATCTTTCGGGAAACTGTATTCAGTTTACTTGAAATAACACTCTCACTTCTCTCAATAATTTTACCTGTAGATACCCTATCAACTTGTGTAAACAAACCGATTGTTGCCGATCACAATAGATCCACTTCAATAAAAGTATCGATACAATTACACTTGGAGGTCCTAAACATTATAAATGGCCCCGTTCCTCTGCCAGCTATGCTAAAAGGTCCAATCGAGCCTTTTCATTGTCCTCGGCCCTTTTGAGAAGGGTGTCGCTGAAGGGTTCCCTCCCCTAATTGTAAATTCGGTTGGTTACCTTATAACTCGTTGTGTCATCTTCGTTAGAGAAATAAACGGCGAAATAATGAATTTGAATTGTTGTGTTTATTCTCCAATTTAATGTAGGGTTTGAAGTATTTAATGGTAGTGAAATTTGAAGGAATTAATGTTCAATATAAAAGGAATTGGATTATAAGCTGATATGGTTTCAACATTGAACGAAGAGATTCCGTTCAAAGAACCTGCCAAAACATTCGTGAATAATTGTGTAGTTTGAAGAAGGTGATGTTTCAATACAGGGTGGGGCGAAATCTGATTTTTATAAAAAAAATCGAAAATCATTGATTTTAAAAAAAACACGATTAATTCGATTTTTTAAATTTGAATATAAAATTTGAACATTTTGATTCTTTGAAATTATTGTTGACTATTTTAATGTATAAGCCTAAAAATTTTAACACAATTTGCGGCTCAAAAACTTGTGACAACGCATTTGTCGCGCTTCTTGCAAGAAAATTCTTGTTGCGATTTGTGTTCCTTCTGTCCTATACACGCTATACAGTGCCGAGTGAGGCACGAACACGAACGCGATTGTTGTGCTTTTTGCAAGAATATTCCTGTCGAGGCTTCTTTTCCTTCTCAACCTATAAATTGACGTTGCCCAACAATTTCACGCATTTCGCTACTTAGTTGTACACTCGGATATTAGAAACAGATTAGGCATCGAAAAAGGAGGGAAACTCGTGTTTTTGTTCGAATTGAATAACGAAAATGAATAGACTGAAAATATACAGTAATAAAATTAAGGTGTTACGTTTAGTTTGAGAATTTGGAATTATGTACTTCTTTTTTGTTGTTTTTCCTAAAAGCAGATACTCCTTTTGATCTTCGAGAAAAATTTTATATTATGTTGTTATCTGGTTCTGAATAAAAAAAAAACAAAAATTGATTTAAATCATGATTTAAATTTTGAAAATCAAGCGATTTAAATCATGGTTTTGATCGTGATTTTAATCACTCGATTTTAATCAGCCCAACCCTGTTCCAATACGAATATAACCATTTCAGTTCGGAAAATTGGCCCAAGAGCTAATTTGAGATTTTGGTAATACAGGTTTATAAAATACTACTTATAACAATGCAAAAGTTTGGCACCCTCTCAATACATACAGTGCATGTTGTAGCTGAAACTAAATGGAAGGAAGTTTGGTTATAGTCAACACAAGTACATTTATTCAGATTAGTGCAACATTAATTTTCTAAATGAAGATCCGATAAAACAGACAACTATTTCACAAGAACAGCTTGTCCAATCCAATTTGGCTAGGTAATTGATTGTTCCACAACCGGTTGCGCACTAAACTCACAGTAGATTTCATATGGCTGCCTGTCCCTGCACAATACGTCATCATTTCCGTGGCAAAATGCAATGAAGTTGCTGTACTTATTGAATTTCCATTATAGATTGAGACTCGGATTGAGATGATGATATCTACAGTTTCGTCATCACTCTGTCTTTGTTTACTGTACCACTCTGGGAAACGTCGATGAAACAACACTTTAGATGTGCGAAGACGATAACTTGATTGTTATTTAATATACTAGAATTCAGAGGTGTTCGCTCTACCCGCTCCCTATAATTACGGTGAATTATTTCGGCCATTATCGCCTTTCATGATCAAACATGGTGTTGTTAATGTAAGAGATGGATGCCGAGAGATTAAGTAACTGGAAACCGATGGAGCTGCAGTTATTAATCATAAAATTAAAATTACATACCTTTCGGCGCTGTTATTAATGACAGAAAGGAGAAAGATAATGTAATGGACTATGTCGAAAAGTAGGCGAACTGTGAGAGATTAGCTATGGAATAGACACCCAATTAGAAAAAGGAAATCAATCAACGCAGGAACATTCTCGGAATAACTTTCCCACTCTCAATGTTTGCGATTACTTTACTATATAGCCCTATCCGGCCCGCAGGACCATTTACAGAAATAACAGCATTAAATCAAAATCTGTGGGACGCACTTCGATCGTAACGTGTCTATATTTGTTGAATCTGGGTCATTGATGTGACGCGACCTTTCAAAAAAATACCCATCATCAATATACCACTTGAAAGGGCTATCAGCTTCTTACAATCTAGGTACTCGATCCCAAGTATTATGAAAAGAATGTCTTATGTGATAAGCTATATACGGGTTCATGGAAGATAAGTGGAATAATACAACACGTATTTTTTGTCATGAAATATTACTCGAGTATCTGTATACAGATGATGAAATATTAGCTCTCATCAGGCAGTGGACTGATAACTTGATTCATTTATTGATTGTACTCATGAAAATACTGCTGACGTTGATTGTTTTCACCTTGGTTTTTGGAGTGTTTCAATTGTCAGTTTAAACTTCGATACCTATCATGGCCTACGTGAGCACTTTAAATCGAGCTTTAAATCACTTGGAGTCATTGATACATTTTTAGAGTACTTTTGCGTTATCATGCATGGTACTTGAGAGGCTCGGCTTTGTCTTGTATATTGTGAGGATGATTTTGAAATAGATATGTACAAAAGAATGAATTCAAAACAAAGATGTTCGGATAACGAAAATGAGGCTGCATTAGATAACTCACTCGTCGACTCTATATTTTGCCAAATATTGGAGAGACAGTAGGTACCCGAATTTCAGATGTATTCAGCGTTTCAAGGAGTTCAGTAACACTCCAACACTCCATTGAAGTTTTTTTGTCAACCAGTCTAGCACCTTGATAATTTATTTTCCTACCAACGGCTAGATTAGTGTAAACAACGAACGTACTCGACATTTCTCGACATTTCTTTTCAAAAATATTCTATAAAGATGACATATGTTGCATTTACTACGAGCTGTCAACAATGTAACTGTGATTTCATATTCCACACAAAACCTCAAGCTTTTCTTCTTAACAACAATATTTTTCGTATATTCACTGTTTTCATTTTTTATGTATTTGGTCGGCGGGTGTGCCTTCCCCCCCGGGGTCCGTGGTGGTCCGGCGCCGGCGGGGGCTCCCCTCTCCCGGCGCGGCCGGCTGCCCCGGGGGGCGGGGGTATTGTGAGGATGATGTAAGATACGTTGAAGCTACTCTGAAGCAGTTTTGTTCGTTAGCTCTCTCATAAATTCGCCTTTCTCTTATATCTTTCATCCCGATATTTTCATCGATCCTTCTCGTGATCCTTACATGATTGTTCTCAATTCAGATCAAAAGATTGGAAACTGAGTGACAAATCAAATGATTTCGTAGGCTACTAGTAGAAGCAATCCACATCAACTGGGACTGATGTTTGTATAGAGTTGATGATTGCTTTCGAAATTATTGAGATCACAATATCCTGAAATAAAATTGTATGAAAAAAGCATCATCGTAAAATTGTTACTAATCATCACTGATGGACCACTGCCAAAACTTCAAACGATGCCGATCCAATGTTTTTCCAAGAAAAACTTGAACGTGTCAAAACGAACCACACCGATAAACTACCTCCCAGCTATTAATAAATTAATGCCTTCTCCCACCACACATCGTTATCCCTGTAATTCGGGACGATTCCCAGCAATGCCAAACAAAATAGAATCATGCCGAACACCTGCTGTTTCAAATGATTTAATTTTCTCTCTCATTACCGGAAAATCGTAAAACAGCTTGAGTGGAAATTGCATATCTTGCCAGCTTATAAATAAACATAATAGAAACCAAAACTGCAAATGAATGTGAGTAAGAGTGTTGGTCTCAACACGCGATCGTGGCAAAGTAGGCGTAGGTAGTGGATGAACCGAAAGGGCAAATGCTCATCTCTGAGAGGAGCTGTGAGAAACATCGAAGGAGATTGCATAGGGTTTGTAAAATTATTTTGTATATATTAGGGGAAAATAGCCCTTCAAATTATGAATTTGAAGTGTCATGCCATTTAGTTTTGAGTCGAAACCATTGAGGATATTTCATGAATTGAATTCGATAGGTACGATAGATAACTATTCGAATCAAGTACTGCGTGTCCATTTCATCTTGGCACGGAAATAGGTCAGTTTAGTTCGCAACCGATTGTGGAACTAATTTCCCTGCGAGTTGGATTGCATAAGCTGTACTTGGAAAAGCGACAAGTTACAACCCACGATACTATTTCAATGTCTTAAAAGACGACATTTTTCAAAGATAATATCAGAGTAATATCCGAGAAATATTTCTTGTTTGTTGATAGATGAAAAAATAGTCTGTCGTAATAAAAATAGAAGACCAACCATTTTTATGAAAAGTTTATTTGGGTAAAAATCCATTCGCAGGTGGAGGAATGACCCTTTTCCTCCAATAATTCAGAATACCCTTTGGTTTCTGGAACGCTCCCGCCACTGCGCTAGCCTACGCACAAAGTGAACAATCTCGCGAAATAATTCCCTAGCTATGCACAGTCGGCATTCTTTGAGCATCCGTGATAGCGCTAGATTAGATGTTCGTAGAAATGCAATTTGTTGTTTATTATTGCTTATGCCTTGATTTATAGGACGACGGCTTGTTCCACCTTGTCGAGAACACGAGATGCTTTTTTGTGCTCGTTTCCGACATCGATATCCATTGTTCTTTTGCTGAGAGGTGCCCATTGTGATTGGAATACAATGACGACTGAGGTTTATGGTCGTAATTTCACGGAAACAATCTTCGAAATCTTTTGACAGTTCAAAAAGAAACATGTGATCTACAACTCTCGAATAATGTAGATATATCTGTGAATAATGTGAAATACATTTATACCAACATTAATGACCTAGTAATTACTAAGCTTTTTTACAGAACCGGTTGAAAAACAGTCAAAAACAGCAATACCCTGACCAACCCTGAAATATTCAAAATGTCAGGTAGGATCAATAATTTTTCCCAAAATATGGTGTCAAATTTTTATACAAAATACCACGCAAGCTTAGATTATTCCTGGAATTTTTTTTCAGGCACGAATTTTCAAAATATTGAAATGATTGCAATTCTAACGAATACCTAAGTCTTCTTGCATCAGAAAAACATGTATTTCCCTTAATGATACTCCAAATGATGTGTAAACCAGGATGAATTATAATGTACAACTTTTTTTTTGTTGGGCCGTCGACATGGGATGTCCTGGTACCCAAAGCAAATCCAGTTATCAAGATATTTCAATATAGTATATTGTAGTAGAATAGTTATCAGTATCCTGAGTTGGAAAAACTTCACCTGCTTCATGATGAAGAAACTTCAAAGTACCTAATAGAAAATGAAAACTAGAATCTCTCAAGAAGTTATTCAATAGGTCAAGAATGTGTTCATCTGGTATTGCATATGATCTTTTCGAGAGTTATCGGAAGATTTCAGATTAATGGTAATTGTAATGGGTGGGGGACGCAAGCGTCAGCGACTAAGACCCAGTGGGCAAACCCCGGTGTGTATATGTGTGTGATTTGTGTAACAGACTGGGTACTAACTGCCTACGCCTACGCATTACTCAAGGGCAGCATGGTTCTTCGCGGACCTGTCAACCATGAAACGTGGCAGGAGATTCGCCAACACGATAGAGGAATTCTTATAAAGAAAAATCTCTGGCCCGTTGGGGAAGCGAACGCGGGCCTCTAGGCAGGAAAAATTCCCTCGCCAAGATTTCAGCATAAAATCTTGACTTGCGGTTTTAAGCGAGGTTTTTAGTCTGGCAACATAAATGCCGTTCAGTGTTTTGTCTCACACCGTATTCCACTAATGAGTCAACTGCGACTTACTAGCGAGAAGAACCTTCAAGCGATAATCCTTCTAATCCCTTTGTGTACGCTAACATAATCCATTTAGTCACAGTAAGAAAATAATGTTAGATAAGCTTTAATATATTAAATTTCCATTCAAAAGATTTAACACAGTTTTTACAGCTTGCAGCTTCAGTCTACCTGCTGGGCGGATGTCTATTGTCTGCCGTCATGTATTTATATCAGCTGCTATTTGCCGGGGGTCGTTTTCCCCTAATACACCCCACGCTGAGTTCGGCTTAATTTTAGGGTGTCTAACGTGCTGGGTCCTATACAATTAGGCACCCTGGATCTCGAGCCCTAAGGGTATATTGTCATACAACACTGCATGTTGGGTCTGTTAACTTTTTTGTCACTCATACCGAAATGGACACTACTGACAGTACTTTATTGAATGTTGTGGTGAAATATTGATATTTCAATGTAGGGAGTTGAACGAAAGAATTGCTCATGTACAAGAGTGGTTTATTCTTATTTACAAAAAGTGTACTTGTGCTTGCTCTCCATGGATGATATCGATGCTGTTGTGACAGTTTTCAGTGCAGAGGTTATTCATATCAAAGAACAGCTCATTGGATCGAAATGATATAAATTGCTATTTTTGGCTATATAAAGAACTGTTTTCACTTCGTTTTTGGATCTTGGTGAATATGTAGATCATACCATTTAAATTTTTTACTTTTTGAAAATGATGTCATAATTCCATATTTTTCAATAATCAAGTTTGGAATGCAATCATCAACTTTCTATGTATATATACAGGGTGTAACTGAATACGTGTGAAACATTTGAGGAGGTGATTCCTCATCGAAAAAAAGATAGGATCTTTCATATAAAGAAACTTCATTGGAGCATCCCTTGTTAAGATACAGCCCCTGAAAGGGGGTACATAAAATTTGTATGACAATTTTTTTCACGAGCACTGAAAAAGTTACAATTTTGAAATTAACCTGATGTTTTGTATTACCGAAAAGACACTCAGCCAGTAATTTATTTGGTTTACCCCATGGTTGTAAGGGGTGGAAAACGCAACCCCTAAAATTTATTTCCAATGTAACCGAGAATGTAACTTTTTGTTTTATTATTTGTTTACCATTTAAAAATATATTTCCGATAGCCTGTTTCATTCTGAACAACAAATGTCTCCTGGGTTTTTTGCCCAAAATAAACCAGTTCGCAGCAAAAAATTATTTTACGAACTACTACACAGATACATCGTCATAAATGCGAAAATACGAAACTAATCTATCTAGTAGGTCGCTATTAGCGATAGTGACAATTAAATTGGTATGACGCTGTCATGTCAATTTCAATATTGTAACTTTTCCAGTGCTTGTGAAAAAAATTGTTATACAAATTTGATGTACCCCCTTTAAGGGGCTGTATTTTTACAAGGGATGCTCCAATGAAGTTTCTTTATATGAAAGATCCTATCTTTTTTTTGATGAGGAATCACCTCCTTAAATGTTTTACACTTATTCAGTTACACCCTGTATATACGAGGTGTCATAGATGTTTCGGAACAAGCGATATCTCCGTTACAATCAGAGCTAGAAAAATAATTGAATAATCATTTTTCGAACATCAAATTGCCTTTCATATAACGCACTCAAAATGATCTGTTCATGTTCATACCCCTTGAAATTCACCCCCACTCCTATTTTTTCAAATGGCACTTGTACGAAAAATGGTTTTCAGAAGAAGAAAATCGTTCTCGTTGATCTTGTTGTTGATATCCCTTAGAATTCACTCAGAGATATCGCTTGTTCAGAAAATTTTGGGACATCCTGTATATATAGTATTCTTCAAAAATTACAATTATATCCTGTGATATTCACTATCCATGCGGTAACGCCAGAACCAAACAGAATAACTTCAGATTACCTTTCCACTCCATAAAGTCAAAATAAAAGAAAATGGAATCGAAAACACCCACCATGATGGCGTTGATGTGATACCATCAAAAACGTATAAAATTTGTCTGATGTGCTTACACTAGCAGTTAAGTAAATATTTTACATGAAAGGCAAACATTTATATATAGATAATGGAAACAATTGTTTTACAGTGTTTGTTTGAGTGTCATGGGTGTTTTCAATAACCATAAGCCATCATTCAATCGATACGTTTATCTATACATAAATCTCTCGGAAATATTGATAAAATGATAAACAAAATGTAGAGTACTGCAAATATTTGACTTGTTTTCCTTATCGCCTCTTTATTTGATCAGTCTGTTTAACGGAAACGGCATGTTATCGATGATGTGGATGGAGAGCAATAAAATTGTATGCCAGGAACTTCGAGTTGAAAGCAATCAGCAGTCACACCAATGTGGTCGACAATATTCTTTGTTGAATGATACGAATGGTTGAAGCTGAAAAATGAGTCACTGAAATTAAATCAAATTCTACTGATAATAACTATCTGGTTCATCAATACAATAAATTAAATCAAGATGCACACAAACAATGGCGCGTTAACTTGTTACTGAAAATTCGTGAGGCCCAATCTCGAATATCTGACATTCTTGATTTTTAACGAATTTAATCGAAAGAACTACTTCGAAAGATTGCATACATAGGCGCACTTCATGAATCAGGAAACGTCAGATTTCTTTCATCCTCGACGGCAACTTTTGAGTTACTTATATGTTATGTTCACGAATTAGTTACATCATTTCTGATAATCCTTCGATCCTCTTAAGTAATTCCCTCGATCAGGGCTGGAAATCTAACTCAACTTCATACCATGAATTCATTAAATTCATGAACAATTAAGTATATTATGTATGATTAGGTGTATATTATAACATTGATCTATGTTCAATGTAAGTTGAACTGGTACGATTCAGCTCGAAGTAGGTTGTGCCAAAATTAAGACTTGGTAGAACTTATTAAAGAGTTACTCATGTCAGTTTCACATTTTGACAACACTCAAAACTAGAATCTTCGAAACAATTCTTTCAAAGGGATTGAAAAAGAAAGCAGAGTAGTATCCGAAACGTCGGCATCGCCAAGAATGAAATATGTTGGACATTTCTCTCGAACATATATATTAATATTTTGAATGGATAAATCATGTACACATTCTTACAAGATCTGGGTGCTGATTGTCGAGTGTTATCAACACTTTAGGACACTTAAATATCACATTTTAAGTTACTGATAATCTAGTCGAGGGGGAAACAACTAGCTAAAATCTGTACAAGATTTAAAATCTTTCAAAAACTCGCTTGACTTAAAGACTAAAAGGCATGACTCATAGACTCATACCGAGACTCAAACGCATGACTTAAAGACTTAAAACGATGACTTAAATGACTTAAAATTTTTAGGTGTACAAGATTGAAAGAAGATGTTTCCCCCTCGAATCTAGTTTCATTTGTATACTCATTCATCATGAATTTTGATGTCAACAGTGATCCAGGTTTTGATAATAACAATCACCAGAAATTGTGAACTTGGCTCAAGCATATTTCTAATTGTAGCTCAGTAATTTCGACCAGACGTAGCAAATAGGAGTAGGCTTGCAAAGAAGCAAATACAAGTAAGTATTATCGGAAAATATACTGATGGAGTATTTCAGACACGAGTCTAATAACAATTGAATAATAGATAACACAGGAATCACTAATTTCAAACTTGAATATATTTTCAACATAACCAAAGGAAACGATGTCAATGTTGGTAATATTCCTTCCTATTTCAATCACTAGATAATATATTATTATTTCGATTACGGTCCTGTGCCTATTCATACGAAAATTACCCCAGCCATCGGTTTGATACAAAGCTTTGAAAACAATACGATTCCGATCCTTTTCATCTAATATGACTGACGTGGGATCATTATAGAGTTATCGATTGTACCTACCTATGAAAGATTCAGATAGCTGAAGGTTCGATTATATGCTTCGCTTAAAACCACTTCAATATTCCTTTCGCAGCTATTCGACGTTTCATTGTCGGATAATATTATTTAATTGATACATCGATTTCCTATGAGATAATTATGTCGATGCCAACTTTTTCATTTATCCATCCATTGTTTCGTACTCAGCTGAGGTAATTGGTACTTTTCGATTCAATATGCTACTCAATCAATAACACATAAATGTAAGAGATCAATTATAATCAAAAGTGATCAATTTACAATCTCTCTTATCTCCACAGAATTATTTTCAATTAAATAATGAAGGTGGAAATAAAATTATATATGATTTGAATTATTGTGTTGAGAAAGTAATTACTGATAGGACTACTGCTAGCGGTATCTCCACTGAGTTACGAGTTATCCTACGTACTAATATATACAAACGGTAACAAAGTTCGCACCATTTGAGATTTTTTAAAGTAAGTAATAGGTTCAAGTGTTTAATAATTCTCCACTAAGATTCGTTTGAAAAATGCCGTAATTGATTCACAATAGCATGTGACGACACAAAAATAGTTCTAGGGAAAAATCTCATTTGCTACTATGTTCTGCATATGAATATGAAGAGAAATATACAGCTTATCCAATCCATCTTGGCACAGAACTAATAACGTATATGCCCAGCAATCTCTGTGATGTATACTAAAATAAAAAAACTCCTATTATATGTGTTCACTGAGTTGAAATTTATTCCTAGAAGGTGTTTTTTCTTTCGTTATGGTCCACACTACCAATGTGCAGCTGGAACAGTATCTGAATTTGTACCAAGATGGATTGGATAAGTTGTACAGAATTATAATAACTGATAGTTCCATTGTGAATAAACGAATTCGACTATATTTATGGACTTACCAATTTTTCTCTCTTTTTTCAGGTAAGTAAACGAAACTCACAGAAAATATAAAGATTCAAACTGGGATAGGAAGTAATAGAAATATTAGGAGGAGCCGTTTCGTGTAATTACTGCAAACATGATCATTCTCTCATGTATGAAATTTTGACACCACGCACAAAGCCATACCTTTTATCAAAATATATCTTCGAATGATTATTACACTCTTCCATTCTAATTGGACAATATATATTTTTCAACATATGTGCTGTTATCGACGAAACCGAAGGCGATCTTGCCAAACTAAAATTGTGTTTTTCTTGGTTGCCCAAACATACCCTCCATCCACTCTGAAAAATATTTTCCTTTCAGACTTTTCGAGAATAAAATAAAAATTATGACAGGTCAAAATTCAACCAAACATCAGGCAATAACCACATTGCAGATCCCTGAGAGACAATATTTCAGTTGATTCCAGAACCCCGGTAACGTAACACTTATATAAGAAAAATTAATAAGTTTTTACTCCAGTCTATGACGGTGAAAAAAGTGTAAACTGTGTATTTATCCCTCGATTTATCCCATACAGCACCGATTCGTATGAAAATTTGGATACAGGTTCTACTTACCCTCTATTCCAAAATCTACCCCGTGCCGAGGGTTGCTTTCTTCCTGGGGGTGGATGCCACCCCTTCTTGGGGGTGAAAAATTTTTTATTGGAAATAAGTGCGGAAATCAATAGATTGACTAATTCTAAGCACTTTCTGTTCAATGAAGTTTTTTCTGAAAAGCAATAATTTTCGACTTATTCGCGAGTGAAATTGTCGGTTTTCAGTCAAAAAAAACACGTTTTCAGATCTTTTTTCCCGAATAACTGGAAAATAATGCATCGTATCGAAAAACCTGCAGAGAGCGAAATTATAGCTTTAGCTAAATAAAGGATTTTTGAAGGAATTCAAAAAAGGTTCAATTAGTTTTTCCCTAAAAATGCATTGGTTTTTGATTATTGTACGTAGAAACTTTCCATTTTGGCGTTTGAAAATACCAATCAACTTTCAACAAGCAATTATTCAGTTTGTAGTGGGTTTGCATACATCACAAATAAACAGTCGCCTTTGTTTTTTCGAAAGCTATAATTTTGCTCTCTGCAAGTTTTTCGATTAGATGCATTATTTTCCAGTTATTCGGGAAAAAAGATCTGAAAACGTATTTTTTTTTACTAACAACCGACACTCGCGAATAAGTCGAAAAGTATTGCTCTTCAGAAAAAACTTCATTGAACAAAAAGTGCTTAGAATTAGCCAATCTATTGATTTCCGCACTCATTTCCAATAAAAAAAATTTCACCTCCAAGGAGGGGTGACATCCACCCCCAGGGAGAAAGCAACCCTCGACACAGGGTAGATTTTGAAAAAGAGTGTATGTAGATACTGAATCCAAATTTTCATGCGAATCGGTGCTGTATGGGATAAATACACGGGAAAATGGTCATAGACTGGACTATTACCTTAGTTCTCGCAACTAGTTATTAAAGAAACATGATTCAATTGTTGAATTCGTAATTCAAATTTTGTTTTATATATATCATTTATTAACGTATCAAACATAATCAAGAGATTTTTAGTACATCGTAAAAACAAAATCCTGTTGGGGCTTTTTATCGATTGGATCCGACTGACCTCACCACCCTGAACAAATAAAACATCCTCGGCCATCTCCAAAGCAATGAAAACTTTTTATGGGTTTCGATATAATTTTATGATAATAAATACCTTGCATCTACCCATCAATCAGTCTTTATGAAATATGTTTCCCAAGAAAATCAATTAACTTCTTGTAGGGCCTTTAAAATACAACTTTAACACTTCTCTGTCTACCTGCTTTTATTGTTGTAGTCTGGACCGGACCCAAAGCAGAAACACAGCTTGTCCAACGTAAATATTTGTCGACCGGTGGGGGAGATTGGGGTTATTCCCTTTTTGGGATTTCAGAATTATTATAATCGAATTCGGAATAGTTTTCAGAACAATTCGGTTAATTTGGCAAAAGTTATTAATGCGTTCTATGAGAGTTCAATCATTTCTTCATATTTCAAATTGTGGAAGATTTTGATAACTACAGAAAAAAAGTGTTATAGTTTATATTTGCCGATACTAATCGTATATTGTTCACAAATATATCTGAGTGAATCAACGTGATCAAAATAATTCATTTGATATCGTTTTCCCGATCTTCTTGGGATCGTCATCTCTAAGACTTCTGAGCATACAGAGCTGAGCTCTGTTGACCTAAAGAGAAACGATTTAACGAGTGAATTACTTTAGTTGCGTTAGTCGACTGAGATTATTTAACACTTGTGTGTAAGAAACTGTTTTTATGGAGAATGAAATATCTCCTCTATAGTTCAATCTCTCACATTTTTAAATATAAAAAATTGACTAAGTGTGAAAAGCAGACTTCTGATCTACCTCAAGAAGCTGCTGAAAATAGGAGATCATTCTTCGAGTATCGTATTCCTCAATTTTTCTACAAAAATCACCATCAAAAAATAATTTTGTGAACATTACTGGGAATTATTTTAGAACACAGATTAAAATATTAATCCATCTCAAGAGTACACACACCTATATTATTTTTTTGCAGGAAAAATGAGCACTTTAAACCAAACATTATTTGAATTTTCTTCGAAGGTATGTTATTTTTGATACTGAATTTGCTTTTTCAGTCAGTAGGAATGGTTTTTGTTCCTTTATGCAGCAACTTTTCAGCAGACGAGAAGTCTTCTTTATCACTATACAAATTTTCAAGTTGTGTTATTGTTATTCATCGGAAGATGGTCTTTTGGAATGTTTATCCGTTGATGCAATTTTTTTGTTATACGACATATCAGCCTCCATGTTTGTTCAGATCTGAGTTTTAATCAGTGAATACTCCTTTCCACTCAACCTATCAAAATACAGAATCGTTTATAATGGTTCACTTCAATATTATTTGTAATGATCCAAAGCTCATTGAACTTCGAAGTTCCGCAACTCTAACATCCGAAACTCCTTTTATTTGAGTATAGGTACTGAGCTCTATTTTACCCCGCTATTCGAAGTTATGCCCCGGTTTCCCCTAAATTTTATTCTCGCCTCTAATTTCTTGGAAAGAAATCCGGTGGCAGTTATACCATTTTATTTTATTTTTTTCTCAGTTTTAACGACCATGTAGCTGTATGGATGTGATGTGTTTTGTAGATAATAAGAAGAGGTAATATATTGTGGTCTGTTTGAAAATTCCTCTTTCATGATATTATATTGTCAAGTGTTGTCATGTGAACTCCGGAATTTTGCATGCGGTCTACCCAAGTAGTAGTTAGTTTGTACAACATACATTTGTCAACTTGAGGCTGAAGTTTGTGATGTGAGACGTATCCTTTTATCAAGTATTCAAACAACTAGTTGATTATTAAATAATCTTAGCTAGGACAAGCAGAAAAGACGAAAAAACAGTATTTATCCCATACAGCACCGATTCGTATGAAAATTTGGATAGAGGTTCTACTTACCCTCTATTTCAAAATCTACCCTGTGCCGAAGGTCGCTTTTTTGGAGGGGGGTAAAAACCACCCCTATTCAAAAAAAATATATCAAAGTTTTAGATTGGAGCATGTAATAACCTGAAATCATATTTATATCAGTAAAATCAATCAACTGATAATTTTTAATATAATTTATGGTTCAGTAATCAGTGTCAGCCCTTAACACCCCCCCCCTTATGACAGAATATCATCAGAAAATAATAATTCACATGTTATGCAGTTATTCAACTTATTGGGTACCTATTTGCATTTAATTTGAGATTCAGCTTCTATTTACCATCTTCTTCAAAGTTGAGGTTGTGCCTGGGGTTGATTTTCATTCATCAGAGGTGAAAACAACCCCTATTCAAAAATATTACAAAATACTAGTTTATCTAGTACTACTAAACTACTACTAAAAATCATATCGAAATTGTTTTTAAGTAACCGAGAAACCCACCTGTATGAAAATTCAGATTGAGACTCTACTTTAAAGTTACCTCTGTACTCGGAGTTGCTTATTATTTTATATATATATATATATATATATATATATATATATATATATATATATATATATATATATATATATAGTTACTATGTGTATTCTTCGATATACTAATGTACCCACATACTCTAATTTCTACAAAAATTGTTTTTGGTTTTTTTCCCATAACTCGCTTAGTCTTTAAGCAATCAAATCCACCAGAAAAATATTTTGTATCTTTTTTCAAGAGCTAGTAGCTCATTCACATGATTTTTTGTTTCAGATTATATTTTTGAAAAGGTTCATGCTGAAACGGCTCAAAAAAGTTACTTTGCGCGAACCCTCACATTATTTAACAGGCCATATCTTACTCTATTTTCTTCCTGCAGAAAAAAATGAAGCACCAAAATCTTCAGTGAAGAACAACCTTCAATTTTGTACTCTGGAAAATTTTGCACGTGATCAATACTTTTCGAGTTATTTCGAAGAAATGGTGATTTTTCGCTGAATTATGTATACGATTTTTCCTCTTCAATCTCAATTTTTTCCAAAACTACGTAAGTACTTTCAATTCATGAAAAACTCAAAACTCATTATAAGAACATGAATGAAGTGAATTATGGAGTAACAACGCTATTTTTCAAAGGGGGGGGAAGAAGGGATGAGTTATTCACAATTTTTTTTCAAAAAAAAAATGGATTCAATATTATTTCCTTCATACCTCGATCAGTTTTGATGCTAGAAACTTTCATAACCAAAAAAAATAAAGGATTTTTGAAGGACTTCAAAAAAGGTGCAATGAGTTTTTTCCGAAAAATGCATTGGTTTTTGGTTATTGTACGTAGAAACTTTCCATTTTGGCGTTTGAAAATACCGATCAACTTTCAACAAGCAATTATTCAGTTTGTAGTGGGTTTGCATACATCACAAATAAACGATCACGTTTGTTTTTTCAAAAGCTATAATTTTGCTTTCCGCAGGTTTTTCGATTAGATGCATATTTTTCCAGTTTTTCTCGAAAAAGGATCTGAAAACGTGTTTTTTTTTACCTGGAAACCGACAATTTTACTCGCCAATAAGTCGAAAAGTATTGCTTTTCAGAAAAAACTCAATTGAACAAAAAGTTCTTAGAATTAGTCAATCTATTGATTTCTGTGCTTATTTCCAATAAAAAATTTTTCACCCCCAAGAAAGGGTGGCATCCACCCCCAGGAAAAAAGCAACCCTCGGCACAGGGTAGAGGGTATGTAGATCGTGAATCCAAATTTTCACGCGAATCGATGCTGTATGGGATAAATACACGGGAAAATAGTCATAGACTGGACTATATAAACTCATGTTCGGGATTATCTATTTCATAATTATTGTATCGTCCCTATATATTGTGGGACGCTTGGTGCATAGAGGAACTATTTTTTTCAAGCCCGATAATTATTTTTTTCCCACTGATATGTTATATCGACTGATATTAATAATATACATGTTCTGAAAATTTTGAAATTCTAACTGAGCACATAACAAATATTTATAAGATCACTCGAAGAAAAAAACTCGCCATATGTACCACCTTCCCCTAACTGCCACTTCGGAATTCGATTTTTCAATTATTCAGTTATTCCAAACATTTTCAGGCCGTCTCAATTCATTATGTAGGGCTATCAAGTCATTTCTTGGCAAGGAAACTCATAACAAATATCGTTCATTATGAATCCATTATGTAGGAAGAAACCGTTTCCCGTTGAAAAATAATAGCACTTAAATGAAATTTACGACCTACACAAAACGAACATCTATTATTCTCCAAGTAGTTCACGATGTGGGTGTTGAATATAATTTTTTATGATTGGTTTTAGAATGTCATAACTGATTGTCAAATAAATGGAAAATAGTGAATAGTCCACTGATTTCAAAATGAATTCTAGTTTATTGATCTATTTATTTTGGGGTCTACATGATAACAGTCTGTTGGGATGTATTTTTCTTTGACCTCTCATCAATTCTTTCTCGGAACTCAATTCACATTTGTTGTTTTCATAAGTTCAATATCCGATCGCATAATCTTCACTGTAAGGAATTCATGGAAAATTAAAGCTTTATATTTTCAAAGGTAAATATACTTGAATTATCAAATGATGAACTGAGAAGTTTAGTAATAAAAATATGTGAAGCATTATGTAACACGTGTACAGCTCATCCAATCCATCTTGGCACAGAACAGCTGAACGATCGAGTCTTTTTCGAGCGTATATTCTCGATGTTCTAGGCGCTCTAGATTCGAAAGTTCGAGGCGCGAATGGAACATCTGAACTTCTAGATAAATCCATCCGCTTCGATCAGAGTATAAATGGGGAAGCAAATATCGAAACGAGAATTTTTAGTATAGAGAGTTTGTAGTATTGAGATTGAAGCTCAGAGCTTAGTGGAGAGTCGAAGTTGTATAAGCAGAGTTTTTATCGGGGTTTTACAATAGAGTGCTGGATAGTTTAGCTGAGCAGTTTAAGTGATTGTATTGTGTTAAAGAGTTTTAATAAGAGCAGTTTAGTGTTGTTTGGAGTTTTAATGAACGAACCCACGGAAAAATCGTAACAATAACCTTATTCAATATGGGGTGATCCAAAAGTGTATTTTTTTAGTAGTTAGCCAATCCCAGTCTCACAATTCCATTATTGGATTATGCCCCCGGTTGTTATCAGACAGGCATTTCTGAAACTAGGAATAAATATTCCAAAATGATCTTCATCTTTGGAAAAAAAATATACAATATACCTCCTACTCATTTAGAAGGAACAATCCTTGGCAGCAATTCAGAGGCTCTTATCCCTTGCACTGAGTCACGGTGGTCTTTCTTTATTAAGCTAGCAATCATTGGTAATAAACCCGCAATCATAAAAGGCAGTTTCTCTTTTGAATTGGCACTTACCGAGACAACTCGAAATGATTTATATTAATATGACTAATAAACAAACGCCGTTATGGAAGCATTACGTCGAATATGGTCAACAACCCATTGTATGTAGTTCGGGTAATTTGTATTTAGTGCGATGACGGAAATACTAAAGTCCAGTGCTCATAGGAAACGTTATGTAGGACGGCATTTGTTTACTCAACTGTCGAATCGTTTCCACATTCAGATACAATTATACAAGGTGGCTATTAGGCCAGATCAAACATGAACTCAAGGGAGGATGATGGATACTGGTGATGTTAATTTCATTAAAAAAAGCTTTCTGAAATTCAAAGAAGTTTTAGTGTTTAACGTACAGATAAACGATATCTAGGTACTGGATTCGACCAAAGACCAAGTGATGAACCGTGGAAAGATACAAAGGAAAGTAATTCCTCAAAACAGTTATTTTATTATAAAAAACGTATGTTTGCCGGGACAATTTGTAAAGTTGACGGACAACGCGAAGGAGTCCCGAAAACGCGTTTTTCTACCAGTTCTAATTTTTTCTCCAACCACTTATTTTGAAATCATTTGAAAAATCAATTTGACAATAAAAAACAGGTCGATAGCAATCCTATGCCAGCATTATTCGCCGATTTTCTTATATGTGTATGAAAGTATGTACAATTGATATCGTTTGGAAGAAGAATCACCATCAATAACTATTTTTCAGTCAATTAGTAAATATTCTGAATATTCCGCTATAAGACTTCAAGTTGTGATCAATATTTATTAAAAAAATTGATTTCAATTCAAATTTTCATGATTCTTGTTACAGATAACCATCGTTGCTGAGATAAAAAAATACCTATTATATGTGGTCACTGTGTTGAAATTCATTCCTAGGTGGTTTTTCTTTCGTCATGGTCTACACACCAGTGTGAGACTGGAAAAGTATCTGAGTTTGTGCCAAGATGAATTGGATAAGCTGTTAGTATATTCAGGCGGTTGTAGAAAACAAAATATTATGCGCATCTGTCATTGTATATATTTCAATATCATCTTCCTTACCACCAAAAGAGTATATTCAACCGACCTTATCTCATGTGTCTCAATTAAACTGAACTCACTGGTGATAAAAAAACACGCAATATACCTAGTATAAGGCTATGAAACATCTTGTGAAACATCGTATAAATCAAATATTTGACGAAAATATATGCTGTACCAACAGAAAGCTCATGACACCTAAAATCCATTAATGAACAGTCAATAAAATATCGTCTCTGTAAATTCCATTATCTTTATTACAGATTACTTTGGATATTTGCACAAAGCATCAAAAATTTTTCCGTGGATCACCATGAAATTAATATTTGATCGTCACTTGACGGTGTAATGCGATATTTGCTCAAATTATGGGAATAAATATTCCTCGAATTCATCAAACACAAACAATATCTAGCATGGTAAATCCGTGATAAAAATACAGGAATGACTGATGAAAAATTTTTGGAGATGTTTTCTGAACCTCTGAAGTACTTATGTGTTTCTAGGTACCAATACCTCTTATTTCACAGGATGCAGGTCAATTTTCACAATGAATCGGTTCGGTCAAGCAACTAACGTGTCAGTGGCTCGTGAATAAAGATGTGGATTATTGTATTTTTATTAGTCTGCTGAATTGTTCTAGTGCTCTATTTGAATCATTTCGTTTACCTCTGCTTAAAGTGGGTAAGTGATCTGTTTTGTGAAACAAAATATGCTCTGTTTATGTCAAAAAATTTCTACTATAATTTGCTGTAGGGTTACCCATACGGAAAACAATTACCTACCGATAAAATTCTCAAAATCACCTGAGTTGCCATGGTAACCCGAAACAAAATAAGCATTTCATTGGTCGAAAACTGTTGGTGTGAAATTTTCCACTGAACGACTCTGTAGTTATTAGATTATCGTTATTGAACTATTTATCTGCTGAATTGAGAGCAGAATTTGAAAAATATTCCAATTATTTAGGTTGTTGATCTTCAGATGTGCATATTATGTTCAATCTTGGAAATACCATACGAACTATAACTACATTAAAAGAAATGGGATTCAAATAAAAAAGAACCCCTAGAACTTCATTTCACTTTTTTTATGTACAGGTCAACATTTTGCTCATCTTATATATTTCTATGACAATCTACTTATGTACTTCAAATTTTAGCCAATCCCCTGATGTGCAACAAGTGTTTAAATTGTATGAACTATATTTATGATGACTTAGATCATCTACTTAGTATAAAACAAAGTCGCTTCCCGCTGTCTGTTTGTCCCTATGTATGCTTAGATCTTTAAAACTACGCAACGGTTTTCGATGCGTTTTTTTCAATAAATAGAGTTATTCAAGAGGATAGTTTATAAGTATAATACATGCATAATAGTAAGTAGAGAAACACTAACAATTTTCGAGGTTTCTAATGTCATGTCGAAAATTAACCAGTTTCTTTGCGCTTACAACGCGAGATAGATCAAAATAATGTACTATAAAACCTGAACCTGAAAAAGGTCTACAAAAAAGTCTGCTTTGGTGCATGTTTATATCTTAGGGATAACCCATAGTAACCATTTTTTATCCGTTCAAAGCCGGGGAGGGTCGCTAGTGAGTTATAAACTGAAGTGTTGGGCCTTTTAGAACTCTATGAACATCGCCAAGCAGTCTAAGCATCATTTCCTGTCAACAATATTCGATTCTCAGTTGGTAAATCGAAGCATTCACAATAACCAAGTAGGATCTTCCAACCCGATCTTTTTCATGCTGTTGAATGCAAAGTTTCAACAACCGTCTCTCATGAAATGAGATATGAGGTAGAACTGTGTATTTTTTCACCATGGGTAATAATTATGGGATATTCAAAACCATTGACTGAAA
>JAVJAQ010005649.1:0-65501 GCA_032362365.1 Zygogramma bicolorata
TATGACCATAGAGGTTTGTTGCATCCAAATACATAATGAAAGAAAAAGGTTGTTCAGGGTTATAATTTGGAAGAAATTGATTATTTGTAATGTGTTTTCCCTCAGAACATTGACTAACACCACCACGTATACCCTTTTGGAAAAAGTGTACCATATCGATATCGGTTAATAACTCTAACTCTACACCTGTATATTTTAACATTGCATCCCAAGACAGACCTGGGAAAGTGAAATAATGAGCAGGGTCTAATTTATATGCTTTCAAACTCATGTTTCTGAAGTTCTCAAATATGTCACACAACAACAAAACATCACATTTCAAGTATATGTCGGAATATTCACCTGAATTGAGGCAATTGAACATATTCCAAACCTTACTCGCCCGATCATAATCAACTTCAGAAATATGCTTTACACTCAATTTGTCATATAAATATGCCTTGGAAGGTAAACATGGATAATTCAATTTATCTAGAGAATCAATGAAACTATATGGAAAAACACATTTCTGTCTCATGAGATTGAAATTTTCAACTTCCTGAAAATGCTTTCTCATCTCCACAAAATGTTCATCATCAAAATTATCGCCTAACTCTTGCAGAGAAGCGGACAAGAATTTAAAACTATCGATTAATCTCAATTTTAAAATATTTTCCACATATAACCATCTCGTTCAGACTTATTCTCCATGAATATATGTTTTGTGAAAGATATATAGTTTTCTTCAGTTTGTGCGATAACATCAACCTTGTCTTTGTTACAACACAACTCTTTTATAAATAAATGACAGTCATAACCACTGAGATTATGGAATATTATTGGAACAAAATTGGGTAACTTGAAATTGAGATCACATGTTGAATGCGCCGCTCCTTTTCTCTTTTTGCCTGTTAGATGGCAGTGGTCACGTACTTCAACATCACCATCCTCGAATGGTTTTTCGCATATTCCACATGTAGTGGCAATATTGAAGTCACGCTCTTCCTCAACAGTCAAAGGAGTCATGGGGATGACATTCTTCATGTATTTATGATATATATCAGTGAGATCAGCCTCCAAGTTTGTAACAAAAACTTTACCGGCCTCTACACCTCTGTATAATACAAATTTCGAAATGGAATCATCGAAAGAACACTTTATAAGATACGGGAAAGCATATGGCTCATGTACATAAGTCCGATTGGTGTAGGAGTAAGCAGGATTTGGTTCCGTTGTATGCACCGGTTTCAAAATCGATTCGAAATCGGCGTATACAAAAAACGGAACTTTCAATTGTTTCTCGATATTTTCGAACTTCAAAATATTCTCAGGTACATATTTTCCCAATTTATCTATTCTGAGTTTTGTTGAGGGTGTACTTGTCGAAATATGATTGCAATCATTCGACTGATGTCGTAGTAAATGTCGTTCAGTCCCAAAATACAATAGACATCCATCACAAAAATTTTTTTTTTGATTTGCGGACACTCATTGGTGATATTTAAAAGATTAACATGACTATTGAGCCTACGTTTGGAGTAATGTAATGGACCGACTACCTCATATTCAATTTCACCATTCTTCAAATTACTTTCTAGCCCATAAACATTGACAGAGCAATCATTCATCATTTCAAATTTTGGAATATCCTTCAACTCAACTGGAAAATCTATACCTGCCACATTCAGCACAGTATGGAATGGTGGGTATGATGAAATTTCGTTAACTCTAACGGTGGCGGGATACAATTCCGATGTTACAGCCCATGCAAAACAGTATTGGTCTTGATAGTTGACATTCACAATAGCCTTCTTCGACTCGATATACTTCGGCAGCTTGATGTACGAAGACCCCCCGAGTGGACTGTATTTGTTGACATCATCCTCCATATACAGTATTTCATCAATAGTCCAACCTGAAAACCCATATTTTTCATCAATGAAGAGATTACTCATGTGAATGTATTACAACATACCTGAATCACGCTCATTGAATTCCATTGCTTGAGTTGTGAGGCTATCTATGAAGGTATTATAAACCATGTTCAAGTCACTCGATTGATCGATAACTTGATTAGAGCTATTGAAGGCTTTTATATCAGATAGCTCTTTAGTTTTGCAGATTGTATCGCCCAAACACTTCCATGTTAACTTTCACCGCTTTGTGGATCATCAACACTTCTTCCAGTAATTTCAATATCATTTGTCTCATCTCGTTGAAGAAGATGATGTAATCCGTGTTGTGGTTTTGACTATCCACCCTGTAGCTGACAATTCTAAATTTGAAAGCAGTACGGATAATTTTCACACCCTCTCCATATTGGACACATGCATTTGTTCTATGTTCCAAAGTTCTCCGATGTGAATTCATCTGATCAGAAGAAACACTCATATTGCAACACAAACAGGTCTGCATCCTCGGCCTTTTCGATGGTCCAGCTTCATTCTTTGACAAACAAGAATCCCGCTGATGAGGATACAAGTTGTCACTCCTAGTGAATTTTTTACCGCAATCACCACACGAATACATTGTCATCTTCAATAACTCTCAATCACTCTCGATAAGAGAAAATACACACACGCTGAATGATGGTAGTGGAAGTAACCAGGATTCTCGTTTGATATATATTCACCACTCCCCCCTCCCCAAGTATGAATTGATGATCAACTACAGAAATATGTACCGTGGTTGTCTGAAGAAGTTACAACAAGTTCAAGGTTATTCAAGGTTGATGCTAACAGGGCGCTTGGGTCCGTTCGACAGCGGATGTGATCAAGGTTATTTGTAGGTCAAAAATTATTATCCGTGAATATAGTCTCGAAATCTTGTTTCGGAACAAAACAATTTCTATCTTTGTTCAGGCAAAGATATGTCAAGCATTTAATACAAAAAACAAATGACCTAAATTTGCAGTTATTTTGGCATAGCATTCTTGTATTGTTTCATGTAGGAAAATGTCCCACAGAATCTAGGCGCACTGAATTCAGTGGTGTATCTTGCCTCCTCGTTGAACATTTTCTGAATCTTTTTGTTTGAGTTGGTGTATCAGCATTCGATGAACGCTCACTTCCGTTTGCAGGTGAGCCAACACGACTCGCAGTGGGAGTTCCAAAAGAAGAAGGTCGCCCCCTTTTTTTAGATACACTCTTGCCTGCTTTACATAGGTGTTCGGCTGCGACCAGCTTGAAGTCGAACAAGGGGATATATTCTTCAATTTTACGTCACCAGAGAATCCACGCATTTACAATACTCATGTCCAATAAATGGAAAAAAATTCTTACGTACCATTCTTTGGAACGCAGTTTGATTCTATACAAACCCAGCATGGAATCAAGCAAATCGACACCACCCATGTTCTTGTTATAAACATCCACTACTTTTGGGCAACGAATGTTCACGTACTCTTTACTTTTTCTAGAATACCGCTCCCTGGTAGTTTCTGGAGAACTACCGACATTTGTAGATAACAAAGTCACTACTTTATTATCAAACCAAGTAACACAGGAAACTTCAACCCCATCTATAACAGTAGTTTTTTCCACCATGCTTTCCCTGCCTTGTTTTTTCAAGTATTTTTCCGAGGGCATTTCACAACTTGTTACACGATTCCGTCTTGCGGTACCCAAGGGCAGCAAACCAATTTTTGTGAGGTATACCTGAAGCAATGGACTATTGAACCAATTATCAAAGAAAATTTTGTGGTTCTCATTTCGTGGTTCAGTAGAAGTAAGTCGTGTTACTACATTCCCACTTAAACCCAAGTCAGGCGCTCCTTCTAGTAATGTATTAGTTTGCTCTCCGGCAAAAATGTCAAAGTCGTAACTGAATCCAGATGAACCACTTAGAACTAAATTCTTGTATCCCCACTTATGGGATTTTTTGGGGTTATATTGTTTGAGCTGATGTCTTCCTTTGGTTGGTATTATTTGTTCGTCGACTGCTAAAAACTCTTCTTTAGGCACCATCAGCAACTGTCTTCAAATTTTGTCTGATAATGGTCTCACTTTGAACAGCTTATCATGTCCAGGAAAACCAAAGCGAATGAATTTTGAGTTATCGTTGGAATGAAGGAAACGTTTTATCTCCTCCCATCTATTGCAACTCATAGTCTCAAAATTAAGTGGTTAACCTAAAGTTGTATTCCAGTATAGCCTACTTGATGGTAATTTTATAAGTTACATATATAAACTTATACCAATGAACTGTTTTAATTCGTTTTCAGTTATGTTAGCAGGCTTGTTCACATTGTCTTGCACAGATTTCAGATTAGATTCAACAGCTATCAAATCTAGTGAATCATCAGGAAATGAAAACGAAAAGGAGTCTACAGGACTCTCCAGTGTATCAAAACCTGCTGGTAACCCAGTCTCACCAAGAAATGAAAACTTGTCTGCATCATACTCCTTCAACTTCTTCTCTGTCCATATTATTTTATCATTTTTAGGCATGGATTGTTTTGATTTACTTTTTCTTGCAAGTTGTTGTTTTTTACTGATTTACGTATTGGTCTTTTTGTAGATGATGATGTTGAAGGAATATCGTCTTCTGTTTCAGAATCAGTTTCAGATATTACCTCGATATCTTTATTTTTCGAAACATAACGTAGAGGGGGAGAATAGTCACTTTCAGAGTCTGACACTATATCGTCTTCACTCGAGTTCCCGACTCCTGAATTATTATTTACAAACTGGAAACTATTGTAAAATCTTTTCGAATCCATACCTACAAAAAATATGTGTATGAAATGGATCTGAAACGCTAATGAACGATATTTCCGCAAGTTCATAAGAAACCATATATGGCTACTATAAGACACGATGATATTTCCGAAAGTTCATGAGAAGCCATATATGGCTCCAAAACAAAAATTGGAATTTCAGCATAAAACAAACGAATAAATGAAAAATATCACATTCACTGAAAAGTACACATGTCATTCATGACAAAAAAAAATATTTCTGAATATACTCACTTCTAATTCTCACGATGTTTGCCGATAAGCTGCCAGATATTTTTTAGCCACTAACTTCGAAACCACGTGAAGAAATAAGTTTGGCTGTATGCTGAAATAAAAAGTCCATTGACTTGCAAAATTTTTGGATGGTCTAGCAACTGTTCCAGTTCAACTTTTATTCGCCACCACTGACCTGCGAGACGTCCACCTATGGCTCCGTATGCGGTAGAGGGTTAAACAGGAAAGTTATGGAAGGCAATTCGCAAATCATAACCTCAAACCTAGTAAACATTGAAGAAGGTCAGTGGTTTGTTTTCATCAATCGTCAAATTAATCTCGCGTTCTATAGGCGAAAATCGTCAACCACTAGATGGCGCTGCTAAATCCAAGATGGCTTCACTTTAGGGTTAACAAATGTTTTTCAGTCTTGAGGACTTGTTGAGTGATATAATTACTGTTTGAACGTCTTCAGTTGCTTTGTGTGCTAAGGTAGTTGGCTAGTATTACAGCCTCATTTTACTCGCGAGTGTTATAATTTGAACTACTTCACCTAGCTACAATCCAGATGAAAATGCCTATTATGGAGGGATGGAAACGCCAATGTTCCTGCAAAGCGGGTTTATCTGGGTTCTGCAGACATATTGCAATTCTTATATTATGTTAATAAGTAGGTAATGTCATTTCCTAAATAATATATAGACGTATAGAAGTAAAAGTTGATTTTCATGAATTTTTTGCATGTAATTAGCTTTTTGTGCTGAATGAAGGATCAATATATCAGATTTAATAAAACATGTCACCGATCAGTTTTTCAACAAATGCTTTATTTTTACTATTCAAATAAATCACGAGAAAAACCTGATTTTTGTTTCGCTACAAAACCTTTTTCTACATTGTATGATTCACGAGATACATTACTGAGTATTTTGAGGTAACCTTATAGAACATAAGGTTCCTTCAAAAGAAAAAGCTGAAGAAATAGGTTGGATGCCAATGAATCAGTGGAATGAATCATTGATTTATAGAGATCAACAACTCTAATGCTGAACTGATATCACTCGACTAACTATTCAATTCGTTAACAAGGCTATCATTTTCAGAATGTTGAATTAACTTTCTTTGTGGATCGAATATACTTTACTTTACTTGAAAAACGTTATTTCAAAACTCTGACAGTTCTTCAAAAAATGACTATATTTTCTTTCTATTATGACATCTCTAAGTATATTTTAAACAATATCAAAAAAGTGGAAAAACATAAGATATAACAATATATAGGGAGATTTTATGGGAAAAACATTAAAACAGGAAAATATCATTCCGAACATTCTCCCCCCCAACAATTCATTCAATTCCATATCGTTTCGGAGGTTTCACCAGCCTTCCTCTTCTTGTGATAATTTTTTCTCTGCATCCATCTTCGTTTCTTCCTCCGGTGTTATTTGCCTTGCTAATCTTCTCAGTACTTCTACTGTTTTCACCATTTCCGTTGTAACTTGTTTTTTCTTCGGGTTGAGATGCAATACTTGTGGAATCTTCGATTTCCAAAAGATGCAAACGTTGAAACGGTCGTAGGAGTTCACCACTTTTTGTTTTCACCCTTGCTACTCTGGATACTCTATCTTTTCCAGGATAAGTTTCTAGTATTTTTCCCAACTTCCAATCAGATCTCTTGCTATTATCGTCACCAATGAAAACGACATCTCCAATCCTCAGCTCACGTGGCTTTCGTTGTCCAGCGTTTACCAGTTCTGCTAAGTATTCCTTTTTGAAGCGTGTTCTGAATCCATCTGGAAGATCCTGAAGATATCTTTGTCTTCTCACTAATATCCTTCTGTCTATTTCGTCTATTTCAGGTATGTCATTTTGGGCTATGTCGCTGATAAATATGGATGGGGTCAATGGTTTCAAATAATGTTCATCATCCGAAATATATGTTAAGGGTCTGCTATTTATAACTGCCTCACAGTCACATAGTATAGTTGACAATTCTTCGTAGTTGACAGATAATTTTCCTAAAGTCCTTCGCAGGAGATTTTTGACAATTCGAACGAGACGTTCCCACCATCCTCCCCACCAGGCAGCTGTTGGTGCATTGAAAATCCATTTTATTCATCGAACAGTTGAAGCCTCTAACACTCTGTCCCAATCAATCTTCTCCATCATATTCCAAGCACCAACAAAGTTTTTCCCATTGTCCGTGTAGATCGTGGAAACCCTTCCTCGTCGAGCTATAAAACGCCTGAGAGCTGCTAGAAATCCTTCGGTTGAAAGAGAATTTACCAATTCCAGATGTATCGCCCTGTATACGGCGCATGTGAACAGGACAATCTATGATTTCGATTGATCCTTGAGGTATAATGGTCCTGCCAAATCTATACCTACCACACTGAAAGCTGCTCCACACGTAATTCTTTCTTTCGGCAGAGGAGCAAACGGCGTTTCGAGTGGTTCACTTGTGAATCTCTTACATACAGAACATTTGGATATAACTTCTCTAACGGTTTTTCTTCCTTTTAGTATCCAAAATTTTTCCCTTATTAGTATAGTATAGAGTATAGAGTAGGGTTTGTACTCCTGTATGACAGTTTAATCTGTGATATTCTTCAATCAGCCTATGTACTATCACATGTTTATTCGGAAGTAAAATAGGGTATTTGAAATTCTCGGGAAAATCCCCCAAACTAAGTCTTGTTCTTATTCTCCATAATTTATTTTCATCTTGGAACATTTCTTTGTTCAAATTTTTAGTATCGTTTCCAAAAGATTCCTCTTGTATCATTCTCATCAATTTGGTTTCGGCCTCGTTGACTTCATCACAAGTGATTTCTCCCGACCTTCTCGAATCTTTCTTTCTAGAATTGAAGCTGAATCTCAGTATCCATGCGATCATCCTGACAATTTTAGATTTTTGGAGAAAAAATTAAATCTTTCTGTTGACACTTCTGTTTTTGAGATTAGAGTATTGGTTTCCTTCATTTTCTCTGTATTGGCCTCTTCTGGACAAAAAATCTCGTTGCGTGGCCATTTTTCTTTCGGATCATTTCCTAACCATGAAGGACCTAACCACCATTTTGTTTCTAACAGAGTTCTTGCGTTACATCCTCTCGAAACAGGATCAGCCGGATCGATTTCTCCTGGAATGTGATGCCAATCTTCGATATTACTCAACAGCAGAGTCTGATTTCTTTGATCCTATTCTCCACAAATGTTTTCCACTGTCCCTTAGTTCGAATCCATGTTGAAGCCACCATCGAATCACTCCAAAAATAAGTTTCAATTCGTTTTAAATCACTTATTGCCGCTATAGTTTGATACAGCCTGAATCCCAGTAAAGCTGCTAAAAGTTCCAGTCTAGGTAGGGTAGTATTTTCGGTGCCAATCTAGATTTAGCAAGAATCAAATTGACTGATGTTACCCCTCTTAAGACCGTTCTCAGAAATATACAACTGGCAAAAGCCATCTTACTAGAATCACAAAATACGTGAATGGTTGTATCAGACGAATCTTCTAAATTTGCTTTATTACAAAGTGTACGTGGAATCTTACAATATGCTAGAAGGTGAATTTGTTTCACCCATACTTCGAATGATTTTTTCATGTTATCTGGTAATTGCTGATCCCAACCAATTTTTAATTGCCAAGTTTCTCATAATAATAACTTAGGAATCAATAATACTGGACAGAGACAACCTATGGTATCAAAAAATTTGTGAACTATTGAAAGTAAACTTCGCTTTGTCAGTGAAATATCATCCATCTCAGCCATGAAATTTGTATCACAAAATATTGTATCGTTAATTACATCCCAAAGTAAACCTAAAACACCCACTACGTTTACTTGATCAGAGGTAACATGAGGTTCAAATGAATTATAGGTCCACCCTCTCAAATTAAACTTAGCAGTAGACATGAGCATTGTTGATTCTTTTATAAATTTCCTACATTCTACGTCATTCCTAACACTGGATACGCAATTATCTAAATAGAACGAGTTTTTCAGTCTTTCTGCCGTTTCTTTGAATTCCAGAGGAGCTTTGTCTAAATGATAATTTATAGTTGCTGATAGAATGAAAGGACTTGATTTGACTCCGAATACCACCCTACAATGCCTGTAAACTTTAGTTTTTTGCTCAGAATAGTCTTGCCACCATAAAAATCTCAAGAAGTCTCTGTCTTCCTGACAAATGCTGATTTGTAAGAATGCTTTTTCGATGTCGGAAATGATACCAATAGCATTAATGCGGAATTTTATCGACAATGATGGAATTAATTCTAGGAAATTGGGGCCTTTTTCTAAGCAGTTGTTTAAAGAATTGCCATTTTTGTCTCTGGTTGAAGCGTCAAAAACGGGACGAATTTTAGTTGTGACACTTGATTATTTAACAACTGCATGATGTGGCAGATAGTGCACGAAATTTTCTTTTTGTAATTCTTAATTCTTTTTCATTTGTTACTTCCTCAATAATCCCTAACCTTTCCCAATCCTCAAATATTTTCGAATATTCATGATACATATCTAAATTAACCAATTTTCTTGTTCTAGACTCTAATCTACACAGTGCCATCTCTTTATTGTTCAGAATATCAAAATGATCTTCAGTCCAAGGTAATTTGATTTCATATCGATTTTCTTCGTTAAGACGTAGAGTTTCATAAAAAAAATTCAATGTTTGCTCTTCATGCACATATTTTGTTTTTACTTCTGAAGGATCTTTTATTCCTAGTAATTCTAAACTCCACATGTCAGATATGGAAAAATCTAAAAAACCAGAAAATAATGCATGATTTCTATTTCTTGAGTCGTATTCCCAAATGAGTGTCCACCCCAAAAATGTTTCGACTGCTACTAGGTTGTTGTGAAGATATTCTTTTCTACCAGTTAATAGATGACCAAATATATCTGCTCCCAAAAGTAGTCAATTTCATATGGAGCATGAGTTATATCTGTATCCGAAATTGTGATATTTTCACTTCTGAGCATGTTAATATAAGATGTATCATTGATTCGAGGAAGATCATTACATATTCTGTCTTGATTCAACACTTTCAATTCATATTCACAATTGTTAGAAATATTCCTTAATGTCAATTGAAATAATTGATGAATTTGTGGTAATGATTGATGTCCACCAAAAACACCCTGTATAATGTTTTCGTCGCTAATTTTCTTCAATTTCAATTCTTCCGCGCTTTTAGATAAAATATAGGATCTTTGCGAGCCGGAATCTAATAAAGCTCGAACTGTCGTTTCCTTACCACCGAAACAAATTTTCAAATTTTCAGTTTGCAATAAAATTGTAGTAGAAAAATTATTTGTCAGACTATTATCTACAGTACCAGTTTCTTTCTGTTGCGGTTTTTTTCTCTTTTTGCGCTATTAAATCGGGACACATTATTGGATAGTGTTTACGAGAACAAATGATACACTTCAAAAAAGCTTTGCAATTTTTTATATTGTGAAACTGCTTGAGGCAAGCAAAACAACCTTACTTGTCAATGACAATCTTTTTTCTATCATCAAGAGAAAGTTTGTGAGCTCTGAGGCAATCTTGACTAGAATGCGATATTTCACAAAAAAGACAAATTGGAATCTTCTTACCCTCTTTTCCTGGATTTTTAGAACTTGCAGAATATAAGGCTGATGCTGTGTATAGTTTACCATCCGAAGACTCATCATGTGATTTTGGTGTCCATTTAGTTTTGTCCGTGTCTTTCTGAAAACTCGATTGTGCTAGGTTGATGCGTTCTTCGGATTCAACTTCACTCCGTAGAAAATCTAATAACAATGACAAATTATCAGGAGTAGAAATGTTTTTATTACCATGCCCAACTAAATCTTGTTGCGTAGAACCCTTTATTTTTATGTGCATTCCGAAATCTCTCCCATACTTTCATCAAATCGTTAGGTAAAGACGACTCTACTAAAGGAAACAGCATTGCAGCATATTTCTCTTTAGTCACTGTTATATTCTCCGTGGATCCATATTCATTAAAACACTGTAGTTTTGATGATGTTTAATGATTTAGCTAGCACACAACTTATCATTGCAAGATTGTCGAGCGGAATGAGTATCAAACAGATGACAACCTCCTGTCAATGTCACAGGACACATAGAACAATAAATACATGGTACATACAACATATAACACGTTTTCTTTTTCCTTTTTTTTTAAACTAATAACAATTATTACAGTAAATACAATTAGTCACTATCAGTAAAATTATTATTACAAATAAAATCTTTCAAGTAGGTTGGCGGTTTGTGTACACATTTTAACTTAGTATTCTCACTTAACTGTTTACTAGATTGAGAACTATCACTTTGAACAGATAATTCAATATGGTCATTTAAGGACAATTCGATACTAGTTTCAGTATTAGAATCAGCAGAGAGCATTTCTTCTGAATCATCACCACTAGTCTGAATTTCAATTTCAGTATCATAGCAATCTTGTGCAGTATTACTGCTATCAGTCGCAATTTCATCCAAACCTGAAGTTTCTAATACAATATATAGGTTGACAATTCATATCTATGGGAATTTTATTATTTATAACTGTTGAATCAGAACAGATATCAAAGTCGTACAAAATACAGTCATTGTCTTCAATATTCAAATTGGATTTGTTGAGGAATTTTCTATTTCTTCTATAGACACATCCATAAGAGTTTTCAACAATGTATGATCTTTCGTCAACTATATCTTTTATTTTTCCCATTTCCCTTATCTTACCTTTTTGAATTAGTATGTTTTCTCCTTTTTTAAGTTTTGGAAGATCTTTTGCATGTCTATCGTAAAATTGTTTTTGTCTAAATTGTTTTGCTTCCAATTTTGATTGTATTTCAGTGGGATCAATTAAATTTGAATTCAGTAAGTTTTCAGAGATAGGCAATTTAGTTTTTTATAATCCTCTGTAAAAACAGCTGAGATGGTGAGTATTTCATCTGCGGAATAGGTGTTGAATGGTATTCCATCAGAAATAAAGGTAAGTCAGATTCATTTTTACATTTTTTCAGCATATTTTTGACTATACCAACCCATCTTTCTGCTAGGCCGTTGGACTGATGATGATGCGGGCTACTGAAGACTAGTTCAAAATTCCAGTCTTTTGCAAACTCATGAAATTTTCTAGAATTATAGGGAACATTATCCGAGAAAAATTTATCAGGGATTCCAAATTGCATAAATTTATTTTTGCAAAAGTCAATTACTTCATCTGCTGTTTTGTTCTTTGTTTTAGAAACCTCTATCCAGTTAGAATATGAATCTACGATAAGTAAATAATTTTTACCATTGTACTCAAAAAAATCGGAATGTAAATATTGCCATATACGGTTAGGTTGCTCATGTGATAGTAATGTTTCTTTCTGATTAGAATTTCTATTAATTTGACAAGTCACACATTTACTTATATATAATTCTATATCATTAGATAAATTAGGCCAATAAAGGATTTGACGAGCTCTTTGTTTAGATTTTTCAATCCCAAAATGTGGTTCGTGAATTAACTTCAACATTTCGTTTCTTAGACTTTTAGGTACAATTATTTTTGAATGAAGAAAAAGTAAATCATTAGAAATATATATGTTTTCCTTCATTTTATAGAAAATCTTGAGATCATTTGATAAACCTTTGGAACTATCCGGCCAAGAAGTGACACAATATTTTTCAACTTTTGATAAGATTTCATCAGAATCAATTTCTTTAATGAATGTTGCTTTTTTTTCACCTGACATAGGTATATCATTGGACAGAGAATGAATAATATATTCCATTTCTGGATCATCATCAACATGGTCTTTAATGAAGGCACGAGATAAAACATCTGCAACTAACATATCCTTTCCAGGTAGATATATGATTTTAATGTTATATTTCAATAATTTTAGAAGCATCCGTTGTAAGCGTAAACTAACCTTCTCTAGATCCTTTGAAAAAATGGAAATTAGAGGCTTATGGTCGCTTTGAATTATGATCACGTAGCCATACACAAAATAATGAAATTTTTCAACTGCAAACACAATAGCCAATAACTCCTTCTCAATTTGAGCCCATTTTCTCTCAGAATTAGACAAAGATCTAGATGCAAAACTGATGGGATGTCCACATTGGATCAAACAAGCACCTAATCCTTGACTACTTGAATCACATTGAATTAAAATTGGCAATTTTGGATCGAATATTTTAAGTAATGGGGGATCAGAAATTAGTGATTTAAGTGAATCAAATTCTTTTTGATGATCAGTAGTCCAAGAGAAGGATATATTTTTCTTTGTGAGTTCCCTCAAATTCTTTGTTAATTCTGACAGGTTTGGGATGTATTTTGAGAAAAATTTCAATAGACCTAAAATCCTCAAAACTTCATTTCTATTTTTTGGTGGCTCAATAGCTATCAGAGCTTCAATATTCTTTTTATAAGGTTTGACACCCTCAGAGGAAATGACCTGACCCATAAAAATTACTTCATTCAGTTTGTACTGTAGTTTTTTATAGTTGAATTTCAAATTGTTTTTCAAGGCTCGGTTTATTACTTCAATTAGAACTTTGTCATGTGATTCTTCATCTATGCCAGAAATGATAAGGTCATCGAAATAGATATCTACGCCAGGTATGTCTCCTAATATTTCAAAGTTTTTTCGCTGAAAAATTTCAGGCGCACTGGATATTCCAAAAGAAACCCTATTAAATCTGTACCGTCCAAATGGAGTATTAAATGTGCATAGATCAGCACTCTGACAGTCTAACTCAAGTTGCCAAAATCCATCTTTCATGTCTATTACAGTAAAGATACTTTTCCCAGTCAATTTACTTATAATATCATTGCTAGTGGGGATCAAGAAATGTTCTCTACGGATATACTGATTTAAAGGCTTTGGATCGATACATATTCCTAAACTTTTATCAGGTTTCTCTACTAACAATAGGTTATGTACCCAAATTGTAGGATAATTGACTTTCTGAATTACATTTTTAATTTCAAGATCGTCTAAAGTTTCTTTGGGCTTGTTATGTAATGAAAATGGGACTCTTCTTTGGCATTGTATAACAGGTTTTGCATTTTCAGTTAACTGAATTGAGCAAACACCTGGAATTTTACCTAATCCATCAAAAATATCTCTGTATTGATCATATAAATCTTGTTTGGTTTTCAAAGGTGATACTACTGAATAATTCTACAAATCAAGTTGAAATTCATACAATCTTGTAAACCAAACAAGGCCTCTGTTTGAAAATCGACTTTGAGAAATTTCACATTATTTGTTACATCTTTAAATTCACACCCCAAAACAACTTCTCCTATTGGTTTAAATCTAAAGTTACCATAAGACACTAGAGTAACTGAACTACTCTTCATATGATAATCAAGTTTCAATTTTTTCAAGATATTATATGGCAAAACACTACAATCTGAACCCGAATCAAGTTTGAATTTAACTATATGACCATTTACTAATATGTTTTCGAACCAAGATTTGTTTATACCTTGATTGCATGCATTGATGTACATATGATTATCAGGATTCTGGTTATTTTTATGCACTTCTTCTTCCAAACTTCTAACCTGTTTTTCATCTTTCCGTTGAGGAGTCTCATATTGATTAACTTCCTTTGCATTAAATGAAGTTTTTCTTCTCTCATCTTCACGAAGAACATTGTGGGGGTCGAAATCTTCATCAGCTTTTTTATTTCTGAAACATGCCTTGGCAAAATGTCCCATTCCTTGACATGATGCACAAGTCTTTCCATAGGCTGGACATCTCCTGGGAACATGTTCATATAGGCATCTGGTACACATTCTTTTCTCTTGCTGGTAGGTTTTTACATCCTCTCTCAGGGCATGAACTTCTTCTGGATTTAATGTTTTTAAATGTTGTTTACTCAAGGTGATTGACTTACAATAATAGTCTACAATTTTCGTGGTGGTTATATCTGGCTCTCTAATTAGTCTAGCTTGGATCTGTTTGTCATTTACGCCTAGAATTAATCTATCCCTTATCATACGTTTTTCGTAGCTGGTATTGCAATCCTCCTTTTCACATATAAAACTACATAACTTAGCTTGAGTTTTTAGCTCTGTAAGATATTGTTCAATTGTTTGTGTATCATAAGCTTTCAAAACGTTTTCAAGGGTTTTCGTCTGCTCCGTTGGTATTGTATTAAAAATATCAAGCCCTTCATCGCCTAATGAATTCAATAAAATTGCTATTTTAGTATCTTCTTCAACATTTTTCTTATTTGCTGCTCGTAGATAAATATCAAATTTCTGCTTCCATAATGTCCAGTTTTTTTGATCGTATTCTGTTAACGGGTTGGGTGGTCTGAATGCCTTCATTTTGTGCCGGTTTCTATCGAGTTTGGGTATAACCTAGGCCCCTCGTTTTACACTTCTTATCGTTCATATGAGCTCAAACTAGCTGCTCTCGTCTCCACATCTGACACCATGTTTTATTCTCCGTGGATCCATATTCGTTAAAACACTGTAGTTTTGATGATGTTTAATGATTTAGCTAGCACACAACTTATCATTGCAAGATTGTCGAGCGGAACATACAACAGTCACCACCAATGTTTCCAATGCCCTCAGATGTGTTTCCAGTTCATCGTAAAGATTAGAAAGTGACATACCTGTATTGTTTAGTGCTTGTTTCAGAACAAAATTCTGTAAATCTCTTACATATACTTCAATTAGGAACTCATCCTTAGCAAATCTGGTTTTCAGCTGGTCGATAGCCAACGTGTAATTAGCTCCGGATGAAGGAAAGCTCTGGACCAACTCTTTTGCCGCTGAACCATCTTCTGTCGCTTGTAGCAAGTATTGGAATTTGTCTTCTTCATCGATACTTGGGTCTTCGGAACGTTGGTATATAGGAGGAAGGTTACGAAATGTCATCATATCGATCCCTCCATATTGCGGGGGCGTCAATGAGGTTGAGGTTAAATTCCACGATATACTAATATGCAAGTGGACTTCAGTTTCTGGTATCTGATTGGTAGATAACAACAGATAGCAAAAAAAATACCTGCTTCCCCAATAAGATCGGGAGCATCTCGTTCTACCCACATTTCGTAACACCCACAGTGCATAACACCCAAAGTGCGTAACACCCAAATGTCATAACACCCAAATTTCGTTATGCCCACACTCACTGAACATACCCGAATGATGCGCTGTTGCCAAATTCATCCTTCTTTTAGGTTAGGTTAGTTAGGTTAAGTTAGATTGGGTTAACAGGAAATTGCAGAATATCCGGTAAATTTTGCAACAGTGCATCATTCGGGTATGTTCGGAGAGTGTGGGCATAACGAAATTTGGGTGTTATGACATTTGGGTGTTATGCACTGTGGTTGTTACGCAGCGCACCCATAAGATCTATGAATATTCGAGTATATTAAAAATCTAACTTTATGGTGTTCAATACTGAGTGTCATTTGAGAAAAAGTGTGGATATACTATTCGTGTTTGGTCTGACAGATAATTCAACTCAATTTGATCTCGATATATGTGAAAATATAAAACGAAAGCAAATGAAAAATTGATGACTGTGTATGGTTGGTGAAAATCCGAAAAAATACCTGTTTTAAAAAAAAGTGGGACTGTTTCATGCAGCAAGAAAGTTTGCCAGAGTATGATAATTACTCCTATATGAAATGGAAAGTATTTGGGTTTACCAGTCATTCAAGGATCTTTTTCCGGGGCCAAGAAAATGTTTGAGCTTTGTATTATACTTTGAACGTTATATACATCTCCTAATAATGTATAGTGTTAAATTTATATAGGAATCCAAATGAACTTATGAACAAAATGCCTCTTCAAAGATTTCGCTTTGTAATCATGCAACCAATTGTGATATAGTCCATTCATACAAAATGAGTACCATGATTATTCGTGAATGAAATCATGTAGTGTATTTGTATTACTAAAGAAACTGATATAATTATTTGAATATGACATCGGATTATGCAGCAATTTTGAGTAATAAGAGATGAGAATTACCCAAATTTATTAGGACTAGTGCCTAAACGTTCCTATTGAAAAGTGAAGGCTGAACTTCTCATTACTCAAAACTGCTGCATAAATCATTAGTTGTCAGTTTCTGATATATTCAATATACGAAAAAAATTCTCTCCTGTTATTTCGCAATCATTTTCATAAAAGTGCTCCGAGAATATTCTAGAATAATTTGTCGGAATCCACGTATCGGGTTTATTACAAAATGCTATCCACTCTTGCCTTACAACAGGATTCTTCGGAAATGAGTGAAAACCTAAGGCTCTACTTGAGCTTTATAGCGTTCCCCATAAAAGTGTCTTCAAACAGCCCGTTACACAGCACTTGTTTCCCGGCATAATAAATAATCAAAAAGTTTTTTATACAACACAATAACTGAAACGAACAAACACCCAAGAAAAAACACCAACAACTTATCCTAATAGAAACACTTTAAAGCTAGTAAAATATTACTCTAAGAATCTCCTTACACTAATGAAAATTGAACAAACGACTCAAAATACTTAAAAAATGATTCCCTAAACTCCACAAAGACAAGACAGAATACACAACGCATCGCAGGTTCAGGTATGCTGTTGTTGTGACCCAGTAGATATTAGATTTTCGTAATGGTAAATTGTTCTTTGCATTTGTTAAAACGTTCCCATGAGATTCCAGACAGTCATTTGAAACTTCAGTTCTTATCTGTCACGTAGCTTTTAAAATCACGTTCTCTACCAGATAAGCTAAAGAAATGAGATACTTCAAACTACTTCCAAGTACATGCGAATCAACTCAGCAAAAGCTTACTAGCAGAATTCGAGGTAGAAACAAGTATAGAATAACTTTTGTCGACTCATTGAAACTTGTATTGTATTCGAGAATTTTCTTCACATCAAAACTATCAAATTTACTTCCATCGCACTTGGGCAGCCTGCGAGCGTCCGATCATGCATAACGATAAGTTAGTTAGTTCCAGACCACCAACATTGTATAACTAACCCGATTTCTTGTCAACGACACTAATTCCAAGTTTGAATAAACGGCGTCCATGGGATTTTGGTCTATCATTTCACCACCAACAATTCAACATTTCTGTAACCAATTGTGACCCTTCACAATAAGGCAGGTTACAACAGAAATTTTGTGGTGGCAGCGAGTGTGGATTTTTTCAAATTAGTTCTTAATTTGACGAACCAACTGAGTGGTGAAAAGTGTTCCTTGTCCACTGGTACACAACTACGTATCTGAGGATACTTTTCTGCGGTAAAGTTGTGGAAAATTGCCTGAAAATTTGGTGCAGCAGTTCTTCGAGGAGAGCAGTGTTACCTGATAAGTAAATCGAAAACAACAACAATTCGAGAACAACGATTCACTTCGTTTCTGAGTTCCCGAATTCCTGAGTTCCTGAGTTCCTGCGGCAATTCAAGCGTCTACAAGCTTCAAATCTACAACTAAGAAGTTCCAGAGTTCCATTTCTTCAACGTAGTGGAATTGCAAGGTGTTTGCGTGAAGTGAAATCTTTCGTGTGTGCAATCTTTTCAAATTTTGGATTATCATTTTGGATAGCTGAATATTGGATTAATATGCTCATCTACCTAATGTAAGTTGATTTCTGTTTCGCATTGTTATAGCCAATATTCCTTCTTTTTTCGAATTTTTGTGGGTATAATTTTTTTTGTTGAAATAAAAGATGCCGGATTCACCGCCGAATACATCAAGCACATCAGCAAGTCCAACATTTTATGTCACTTTAGATACAGCTGTAAAAATGATAAAAGAGTATGATGGCAGTACTTACGGTGATAGGGTTCATGATTTCATAGATAGATGTGACATAGCTCTTAAATCTGTTGACCCAAGAGTTGAAGATTTTCTTTTCAAACTTATAACAACGAAACTTGTAGGTCGCGCAAGATCTTTAACGAAATATAGGAATTTTGATAATTGGGATGAACTTAAAGCTTATCTAGAAGATGTTTTTTCAGAGAAGCGTTCAATAAGCTTTTGGCAGTTAGAACTCAATAAATGTTCTCAATCGAAAAATGAAGATATCGCAAGTTACAGCAATAGGATCGAGAGATGTTTATCGAATTTAGTAGATGCTTCCACAATCGGAAAACCACAAAATATCGCAAGTGAAATATCGTCTTTATTGAGATCACAAGCTTTAAATGTTTTTATTCAAGGTTTAGTAGATCCCCTTAAGTTGCAATTGAAAGCCAGAAATCCCGTAAATTTAGAAGACGCTATTGAATTAGCCCGTGAAGAAGAGAGACAAATACTTAGCGCTAGGGGTAATACACATTTTGCTAGCCAGGCAAGAATAATTTGTAACAATTGTCAAAAACCTGGTCATTTCGAGAAAGATTGTTTTTTCAGAAATAGAAGTTTTTCAAGACGTTCAAATTTCAGACAAAATTCAGAGCGAAGACAAGATTCTAGTAATACAACAAGAGCTTTCAACATAAATACAAACCCAAATCAAAATATCAGGTGTAATTATTGCAAAAAAATTGGACATAAGATAGCAGAATGTCGGAAAAGAATTTATAACGAATCTCAGAGAAAAAATAATCAAAGTACACAGTCGGAAAACTACCAGCGCCCGTCGGGAAGTGGCCAACCGGCGGCGAAGAATTGAGCAGTGCCACGAAACTTGATGAAAATTTAGAGTTAAAGAACGAGGTTGAAGAAAAAGAACCGAACGAGGTTCAAATATTTTTTATAGACTGTCCAGATTTGAAATATGTCGAATTGAACTTAAATATTGCGAAATCAAGAAAGACTCGACTTTTAGTTGATACCGGAGCATCAATAAACTTGTTAAAAATTTCAGCATTGAAGGAAAATTCTCCGATTTGTAAAAGTATTATCACTGCTATTACCGGAATTACTTCCGAAGCAGTCAAAACAAAAGGAATCGTTTTTGAACACTTTGAAAATAAAAATCAAATATTTTTTCATTTGGTAAGTGACGATTTTCCGTTCCCGTCGGATTGTGAAGGAATTTTAGGAAACGAATTCTTTGAACTGAATTATGCCAAAATTGATTACGAGTCACAGTTACTCAGATTCAGTGATAGGAGCGTTAAATTTGCAAACCCAGAAAATGTTGTGATGGAAACAGTTCCCATTTCAGATAATGATAATTTTGATGAAATAAGTCATTCCAAGATTGAACCGGAAATACCACTGTGTGAAAAAATGACCCGAAAATTATGTATACCAGCAAGATGTGAACAAATATTGAGTGCAAATTGTGTAGTAGATATAGAAAATCAGGCCTACTACATGTGCAAGGGTGGAACAATTATAGAAGGTGTTTATCTTGGCAATTGTTTAACCCGTGTGAGAGAGAATATGTGTGTGGTGAGTTTGATCAACGTATTGGAAAACCCTGTAGAAATCGATCTTCCACCATTGAAATTAGAAGCGATAGAGTTAGAAGATAATGAAATTTTGACGACACCTGTGTGTAGTTTTAAAAATGATGAGAGGTCAAGATACGAAAAAGTAATTGAATCCTTGAGGTTAGAACATCTGAATTCAGAAGAAAAAAGCTCATTACTTGATATAATATGAGAACATTCAGATATTTTCCATTTAGATGGGGAATTTTTGACATGTACGAACGCTGTTAAACACAGAATACCCTTGAAACAAAATTCAGAACCGGTAAATGTTAGGCAGTATAGGTTGCCATTCAGTCAAAGAGAGGAAATCGAAAAACAAACGCAACAAATGCTTGAAGATGGTATTATTGTCGAAAGTAAAAGTCCCTATAATTCACCTCTTTTGGTTGTTCCCAAAAAGAGAGATGCAGATGGAGAAATCAAATGGAGAGTGGTTGTAGATTATAGAAAGGTAAACGAAAATACAATAGGTTATTCTTTTCCATTGCCAAATATTACGGACATATATGATCAGTTAGGGCACTCCAAATATTTTACAACTTTAGACCTTTCGAGCGGTTATCATCAGATTGAAATGGATCCCCGAGACCAGCACATCACAGCTTTCAGTACGAATTCAAAACATTTCGAATACAAGAGAATGCCGTTTGGGTTGAAATCGGCTCCATCATCATTTCAATATTTGATAAATAGTGTTATGTCAGGGATACAGAACATCAAAGCATTCGCATACCTTGACGATATCTGTATTTATTCTAGCTCACTGAAAGAACATTGTCAAAGCATTAGAGATATTTTTTCTAGATTACGGCAATATAATTTGAAACTGAGTCCAAAAAAATGCGAATTCATGAAGAAAGAAGTAATATATTTAGGGCATAAAATTACAGATAAAGGCATTCAGCCGGACGAATCAAAAGTAGATGCAGTCAGGAAATTTCCAATCCCCAAGGTATCGAAAGATGTCAAATCATTTTTGGGGTTAGCTTCATATTATAGGAGATTCATACAAGATTTTTCAAAAATTGCAAAACCATTAACGAATTTGTTGAAAAAAGATCAAATTTTTGAATGGACAAATGAATGTCAGCTAGCATTTGACGAGTTGAAATCAAAATTAACCAATCCTCCACTCCTACAGTACCCAGATTTCACAAAACCTTTCATACTCACCTCGGATGCATCTGGATTTGCTATAGGTGGTATTCTGAGTCAAGGAGAAATAAATAAAGATAAACCAATTGCGTACGCGTCTAGAACTTTGAACAAAGCGGAACGTAATTACAGTACTACTGAAAAAGAACTTCTCGCTATTCTGTGGCTATGTAACCATTTTCGTCCATATTTATTCGGCAGAAAATTTTACGTCATTACAGACCATAAAAGTTTGATATATTTACAAAATATCAAAGATCCAAGTTCACGACTTACTCGATTCAGATTGAAACTAGCAGAATATGATTTCGAACCAATTTTTAAAGCCGGAAAAATGAATGTGAATGCTGACGCGCGTTCTAGAATAATTCTAAACATCAATAAAAAGGAAAAAACATATAGTGAATTCTGTTCATATTTAGATTCTCACGTATTACCAAATATTTCAATAAGAGAGTTTAATGATAGTATTTTGAAGTCACCACCTGAAAATTCATTAGCTATTCCAGTAAGTGAGGAAATATGTTTGAAGGAAAACGAAAAACATTCAATTGCAATGTTGCAATGCCATAACCAATTGATTGATTGCATTGTTAGCGCAGAAACAACCACCTCAATTTCTTTGAAAAAGGACAAATTCATTTACTTGTTAACATTCAAACAAATGGAGGAAACGAGAGAAACTTATGAGAATATTTACAATACCCTCGTAGATTTTAAACTTACGCTACAAAGACATAAAATTTCAAAAATCTCTATCCCAAAATTAGGAGGCAAACATATCAAATGGGAAAAGGTCAGAATGATATTGAGATATTCATTCAGAGGAACGAATATTGAAATTTTTGTATACCATAATAGTATTATTTGCGATGATGAAATCACTGATGATCAGAAACAAAATTTACTCAACGAATTCCATAATACTCCTACAGGAGGACATCCTGGTGTGCAACGAATGTACAAAAGAATCAAACAAAAATATAACTGGAAAAATTTGAAGTCAGACATTAAAGAATTTGTAAGAAATTGTATCCATTGTCAGAAAAATAAGTGTGTCAATCGAAAACAAAAAATGCCATTACAAATAACAGATACCCCCGAATCAGCTTTCGACAAGGTCTTTCTTGATATCGTAGGTCCACTTCCGATTACTTCTAATGGTAATAGATATATCTTGACGTGTCAAGATTCATTGACGAAATTTTTAGAAGCAATTCCTTTAAAAAATATGGAGGCAGAAACAGTTGCGCTCAAATTAGTTACCGATGTTATCTGCAGACATGGTATTATGAAATCAATTGTAACTGATCAGGGAACAAATTTCATGTCAGATCTATTCGTAAATTGTTGCAAGCTACTGAAAATCAAGAAAATAAATTGTACAGCGTATCGACCTGAGTCAAATTCAATTGAGAGAAATCATAGAACGATAGCTGAATATTTGCGAAGTTTTGTAAATAAAACCCAATCAGATTGGTGTGAGTGGATTCCATTTTGCGTTTTTTATTTCAATACCACACCTCATACGACTACAAAATTTACGCCTTACGAGTTAATGTATGGGAGACAGGCTATATTACCAAGTTCCATAACGCATTCCCCAACGTTTTCGTACACGTATGATGATTTTCTGACCGATCTGAAATTAAAATTACAAGTCACGCGAGAGGAAGCCCGTCATAACCTAATTGATCGCAAAGAAAAAAGCAAGATTAGTTATGATAAAACTTCCAAAAACATCGAATACAAACCGAATGACAAAGTGTTATTGTCCGATGAAAGTACTAAAACGAGTAGAAGTAAAAAGTTGCATCCTAGATATACAGGACCATTCAGAATAGTATCAGTCGATTCAGATGTAAACTGTACTATAAGACGCGGTAACAAATTAGTGAAAGTTCACAAAAACCCTACCATGAGTAAAGCAATTTTATTTTTTTTTTACAGAATCCTCGTCTACTATTGGTGCCTGACCCAGGTAGCAAGTGAGGGAAATTACACACTTACAGACATCAAAAAATCATCTGGAATTCATTATGAACACTTAGGATCGTGTCAACTTTACAATGATCAATATGAATTAATAACTTTTGTAGACATTTTCGAGCACAGTGTGAAGTTGCAAATATTGCAAAATTATTTCGCAAGATCAAAAACCTTTTGTCTCCATGACGTAGTAAAAAATAAAATTGAAGATCTATGTACTAACTTTATACGTACCACTGAACCTGTTATCGAAAGAATTTTGCAAGAGAAAGAACTTTTGAACCAATTGATAGGTCATAACATTGATTTGGAGGAGGTCAAGCATAGAACTAAACGCGGTTTATTTAACTTCGTTGGTAAGGCAACAAAGTTTTTATTTGGAAATTTGGATGACGACGATGCAGAATATTATAACAAAAAAATCAATAAATTCACCACAAATGAACAAAATCTGATAAAGATTTTGAAAGACCAAAGTCATGTCATTCAAACGACCATTTCAAACTTCATACCGTTGGTACACTAAATGTAAATGAAGGCATTTTGAAAGACAATATAGATAAGCTAACGAAATATATTAATAAAGAAATGAATGAAGTAGAGATTTTAGAGATCAAATTGAAGATAAACGAACATTTCTCAAATTTCATTATGCTATATGTTCAATATCAGTTAGAAACGCAGTCATTGATAAATGCAGTACTGGCAGCCAAAACAGGCGAATTGCATCCTTTCATTATGACACCCGAGAAACTGATAATAGAATTACAAAACATTTCAACTCATAACTATCTACATTTTCCGATTATGCCAATCATAGAGAACGCTCATGCGTTTTTGGACTTTATGAAGCTGAATGTGTTTTATAAAAGCAGGCGTCTGGTTTATATCATTTCTATACCGATGACAGACAATCAAGAGTATGACATTTATAAACTCACCCCCTTACCAGTACATGTTGCTGATAATAAGTACATATTTATTCAACCCACTAGTAAGTACTTGGCTATAAACAGTGTAAAGCAGAAATACTTGTTATTAACTGAACAACAGTTTGGTACTTGTACAGAATATGGAAATGCGAAATATATTTGCCAACAAGAAGCGCCATTACTTTTGACCCATCAACATGAAAGTTGTGAAGTCAAGTTATTTTACGCAACGAGTTCGATACCCGAGAATTGTGATAAAAGATTAGTGAGTCTATATCAGAATATTTGGCATCAACTAATTTTGAGTAATACATGGATATTTGTCTTGAGTAGTCCAGAAAGAATAAGTGTAAATTGCGACAGTCATATTTATACTGAGTTTGTCAAAGGAACGGGTATGCTTACCCTTTCAGAAAATTGCAAAGCATTTACGCAAGATGCTTTACTCATTCCTCATCGTATTCATTCTAGTATCATTGAACAATCGAATAATTTCATTCCGAGTGTAAATTTACTTTTCGACTGTTGTGAAACAGAAGATAATAAATTTAATATTTCTGAGATACATTTAAATCCTAACTTCAAGACTGTCAGCATGCATTTAGATGATTTGAATCTAGCAAGTAGAAAATTGTCTGAAATTGATGAAGAATTAGACCACTTTACTTGGATGCCCAGCTCGTTGACGTTTTCATCTAGTGTTTTATCTATTATTTTTATTATTGTAGTACTTTTTATGCTGTTTTTATTGTTGTAAAAAATGTAGATTAGGAAGAAAATGTTGTGGAGCGATTCCTGGAATTTGCATTAGAATCAATAATAATACTACTCAACAACCGGATCATAGGGATCCAGTAGTTCAATATAGTCCAGGAGCCGCCTCCATAGAGTTCACTGATTCACCCCCTACAACTAACCAGAGGGCTAGACCGATTGTAGGTAGAAGAGGTACGAAAGATTTCTCGTCTTCTTAGACGTTCAATCTTTTTTCCAACAGGGGAGGTGTTGTGACCCAGTAGATATTAGATTTTCGTAATGGTAAATTGTTCTTTGCATTTGTTAAAACGTTCCCATGAGATTCCAGACAGTCATTTGAAACTTCAGTTCTTATCTGTCACGTAGCTTTTAAAATCACGTTCTCTACCAGATAAGCTAAAGAAATGAGATACTTCAAACTACTTCCAAGTACATGCGAATCAACTCAGCAAAAGCTTACTAGCAGAATTCGAGGTAGAAACAAGTAGGTATAGAATAACTTTTGTCGACTCATTGACACTTGTATTGTATTCGAGAATTTTCTTCACATCAAAACTATCAAATTTACTTCCATCGCACTTGGGCAGCCTGCGAGCGTCCGATCATGCATAACGATAAGTTAGTTAGTTCCAGACCACCAACATTGTATAACTAACCCGATTTCTTGTCAACGACACTAATTCCAAGTTTGAATAAACGGCGTCCATGGGATTTTGGTCTATCATTTCACCACCAACAATTCAACATTTCTGTAACCAATTGTGACCCTTCACAATAAGGCAGGTTACAACACTGTGTTACAACAGAGTAACAAAGACACCAAGAGACAGAGACAATCAGGAATCAGCCACATAAAACATATAAGTTTGTGTGTTCTGTGACAATTTCTCTGCACTTTTTCTGTTTATCTTTGATTCTATGGGGTTATGCCACCTATAGAGATTTTCAATTTACCCAATTTACCCCAGAATTGCCAACTTCGATTTCCCCAAACCCTGCCTCTAGCCTCAGGTACCCCTTCGCCTATAAACTCGTGACATTTCGTAACTTTCCTATATATGAACGTTGGGTCTTCGTGGATCTTTCGGAATTGCCCCCAAAAACCAATCCAGTTTTTGACATTTCCGTCAAATTTTCTTAATTCTATCATGGGAAGACGGAAATTTCTCCTATTTTTCTCGATACTGCTCCAGTCTTGGGAACTCATTTTTTGCTCTGAATTGATGGTCTTCTTGATGAGTACTTCGCATCTGTATTTTTGTCTTATCAACTCTTCTCGATAGGACTCTACTTCGTCGAATTCTTCTGGCTTATCTTCTTCATCGTTTGAAACTGAGGCCATACCCTTGATGTTGTCATCTAAAGCGAATAAACGGTCGGCCTTATCCTCAAGTTGTCTCAAAAGGTACGCAATATAATCCACTGTGGTTTCTTTCTCAGAGAGCTTTAGGTCGATAAGAGTGGATATTCTTTTGAAATTTCTTCGGATATTCTCTCATTCTTTCTTCTGTATTTCCATTGTCACGGTCGCCAAATGTTGAATTAACTTTCTTTGTGGATCGAATATACTTTACTTCACTTGAAAAACGTTATTTTAAAACTCTGACAGTTCTTCAAAAAATGACTATATTTCCTTTCTATTATGACATCTCTAAGTATATTTTAAACAATATCGAAAAAGTGGAAAAACATAAGATAAAACAATATATGGGGAGATTTTATGGGAAAAACATTAAAACAGGAAAATATCATTCCGAACACAGAGGAAAATTGATGATATCAAGTGATATTAGTTTGGTGTTAGGGTAACTGATCTCACACCGAAGGTTCAACTCTTACCAATCATGAATGAATAATGCTTTTTAAAAAAATTTGTCCAACCAAGGAGATATAATTTTTTCTTGGCAGTTATTCTACTGACTAATTGGGGGATAGTGTGAAAGGATAAAAAACAGACTAGAAAACTATGATTTATTTACATAAATATAATCGTACTCTGCTTTAAATATATATTAATAAATATTATATCATAAAGTCTTGAAAATGGTTTCAAAGTGGGAACTGAAACGTCAACTAAACTTCATTTTCAGGCGCTCTAGAAATTTTAGGCTACTTATAAACATATTTTTAGTTATTGGTTTACTGATTTTCAGAGTATTTTTCCTGAGACAAGGCTTTTTGTCGTTAATGGGGAATTTGTGTAGTGAAATAGTACTGTTATTTTATAATGAGCACTGAGACACCGAGCACATTTCTCTCGATTTTGTAGGAATACTTCAATGAATTCGCTGCATTTTGGTTTGTAAACCGCAACAACACTTCATATCTATTTCACTCTTCGCACTTCTGTAGTGTTGTAATATAGTGGTGGAACACCCTATATTCAATTGCATATTTTCTCATTTGCTGTATACACATTTCACAATTATTCTTGTTCTTCTATAACATTAAGTATATCACCATTGTCATTTGCTGTATACACATTTCACAATTATTCTTGTTCTTCTATAACATTAAGTATATCACCATTTGTTGATGACAAAGCTGAATAAGTATTTTATTTCATAAGAATCGAAATGATGACTCTACTTTTTAACGAAGGTAGTTCTAGTGTGTTCGACTGTTTCTATGAGCTTTTGCTAGCCAATGACAATCAGCCTAATGGCGTGATGATCACATGACATTCTTCACGTGATGATGGTCATTTGAATAGACTTTGTGAACCATAATTAGTTAGTCTAGTACCAACTCTGTCATATAAACGACAATCCTGTGAACTGGGTTATCCAATAAACACCCTTATTGTAGTTTTGAGTATATTTCCACCGACCAGCTACCTCTAAACCCTGCTCCCGCTCGACCAACCAAGTGACTATACCACAGTGTATCAAGTAATAAATATTTCTAAAATAATATTATAAATCCAACACTCATAAGAAAGACTCCATATAATTAATATTATTGTTCACCTTCCGGTAAGTTCAAAGAAAAATATATAGATGACGACCACTTCGAAGTGGGCTATTGCTCAGGACTGAATAGAGAGATATCGATAACCCAAATAGCGTTCGGCAGTATTAGCGCATATACAGTGTGGTCCAACGAAAACTTAACACCTCGATTTTCCGGCGTTAACATGAAAATGTGGAAAATCGCTCGAACCCGTCAATTTCTGATTCGAGGGGGAACAACTTTTCCGCTGTTTTCATCCCCGTGACTTCAACCCCCTAACGGGGGTGAGCACAACCCCTTGATTTTGAATAGGGATGAGGGGTGTTGAGATACCTCATTTTGAAGATCTTATCGTGTACTATCTGACCGTAAAATTTCGCTCCAAAATATCCATCGATAACGACATGACAGGTAAAATAGTGGAAGAGTACGTACTTTTGTGATTACTTCATTAAATGTTCGAAATGGGCACCATCCACTTCCATGCAGTAATATAAGTTTTGCTGAAAACGTTCACGTACATTACTCAAGATGTCTGGTGTAATTTGACGGCATTCATTAATGATCCGAGTTCGCAAATCATCCAGTGACTCAGGGTGGTTAGCGTAAATCTTGGATTTCAGGTGACCCCATAGAAAAAAGTCCAGTGGAGCCAGATCAGGTGATCTGGGTGGCCACTCAATATGTCCCCTTCTTCCAATCCAGGCGTGAGGAAAATTGTCATCTAAAAACTGACGCACCGGTTGAACAAAGTGAGGTGGTGCGCCATCTTGTTGGAAAATGATAGTTTGATGGTCTTCTGCATTCTCCAATACTTGCACGAGGGCTGGATAAATAGCGTTCTCCAATAGATCGAGATACATTTGGCCTGTGAGATTACCGGGTAGAAAAAAAAGGCCGATTATGTGATTTCCATAAATACCCGCCCAAACATTTAATTTTTGGGGGCGCTGTGTATACACCTCACGAAATAATCGTGGATTTTCATCTGACCAATACCGACAGTTAAGGTAAAATGAACACTCGTCCGAAAAACAGATATCGAACATGTAGTTTTGATTGCCGTTAATTATTTCACTGATCACTTCACAGAACTGGAGTCGGCGATCGGGATCATCCTCATTCAGTTCCTGAACCAATCGTATCTTATACGGATGGAATTTATGTTGTTTCAGGATTCTCATGATTGTTGTGCGTGAAACACCAGATACCTCGGACAATTTCCTAGTACTAACGGTCGGATCCATTGCTATATGACCTAAGACAGCCACGTCCCTCGCTTCGTCTCTTTCATGCACCCTCTTTTTGTTTCCAACTGACCCAGTAGCGTCAAATTTGGCAACCAGTTGCACAACGTAAGCAGCGGATACATTTTTTCCAGGATGTCGTTCGTTAAATAAAGCCGCTGTTGTGCGCGCAGAGTCGTTATTTCGGAAAAATAATTTTATCATTTCCACCCTTTCTTCTACGGAATACACCATTTTAATTCCACTACAAATTTACAATCGCTTGGACACACTTGTACCGTTCTTAACAATTCACGATAGACTAAGGTACAAAAACAAGGTCCGTCTACTTTTTTGGACAAAAAATTAACCACTCAATACCTTTGAAATGCGTCGGATACGAATAATATTCTCGAGATAAATTCCATATTGCCTCTTTCACTATTTTCGCTGTTATTTCATTATCGATGGATATTTTGAAGTGAAATTTTACGGTCAGATAGTACACGATAAGATCGTCAAAATGAGGTATCTCAACACCCCTCATCCCTATTCAAAATCAAGTGGTTGTGCTCACCCCCGTTAGGGGGTTGAAGTTACGGGTATGAAAACAGCGGAAAAGTTGTTCCCCCTTGTATTAGAAATTGACGGGTCCGAGCGATTTTCCACATTTTCATGTTAAAGCCGGAACATAGAGGTGTTAAGTTTTCGTTGGACCACACTGTATTATTTTGATATTTAACATATGCGCGATTCGATTCTTACCACAACGCCCCTAAATAACGTTACCGCCAACCCTAAAATTTACGGAGCATAACAACAGACGGTATTTGAAATAGCGACTAATAAATTAACCTGCTGGGCATGCGCAGAGTTTTATTATTTGAAAATTGAAGGTTATGTAAGTTTGTTGTTCTTTTGACTTGTTGGTACTTACCATATAAAATATAAAAGTACGACTATTTAATTATTCCTTCTTTTTATTTTTAAGTAATAGTAAATAAAATGTCTGGAACCTAAATAATAATTTTAAAATAAAATTTCAAGTTTTTTTTATGATCAAATTCGAGATCGAATTATGATTTTTCAAGATACTTATTTAACAGTTATATAATAGTATATTATGCAACGATCGTGTAATGATGGTTATTAATATATGAGCATAAACCGGGATACGAAACGAGCCGAAGGTGAGTTTCGTATGGTTTATGCGAGTGTATTAATAACCATTACATGAGAGTTGCATACGCTATTTTATCTACACCCAATAAATAATGAAGAACTAAAAATATTATCATATTAGGTATTTATATTGAACACAATAATAGTGGGTAATCAATCGTATTTCTTTGAAAAATTCTACAGAATTATAATTATTGATATAAGCACCGAAAATACAACAATGAGAAGAAAAAAAAATTGAAAAAAGTCTTTGCCGAGGTCTGGAATTGAACCCGGGACGTTTGAAATTACTGCCCGCGCCGCTGACCATTCGGCCATGAAAGCACATTCGACTTGAACGAAAATAACAACATATGTGTTGCATTTGTCAAATGAAAAATATAATCCTTTCGATTGTATTTTTTTCTTGTCTAAGACATCTGTGGAGTCGCTGGTAATTCTTCTATATCACTGCTATAAGACATTTTCATTCGATTATCGAAAATTGACTGAATTCTTCAAAAATTCAATACCTACTGATTTTGACTTGACAAACGTCAAAATGCAAAGCTTGCACATCATGCTTGATTGAAAAATAATGGGTTTCTATTGGTTGAAAATCTGTATCGTAATGAAAATCTGTATCGTAATGGATTTCATTATAAAACGGGTGGTGAGCATATAAGGGTATTATTAGAGTACGGGTGTAGATAAAAATATTTTTATGACTTTATAAAATACATAATCATATTTTTTTGTAATTCCTACAGTAGGAAATGAAGTAGATATTCCAAATGATGTGATATCTAACTATGTTGAAACTGAACCTTTGGAGCTAGCCTTGGAGGCAACTGCACAAAAATCTGAACTCTGGGGTAGAACTTCCACCAATATCTGAGCCACTACCTGAAATGCCTCTCAATGAAAAGAGAATATTAGGTAAATAAAAGCAAAAGAGTAAATTGATAGTATAAGTACCTACCCTTTTTAAATCCATTCATGCAAAAACTCATTACAGGTCCCAAAAGAACAAGATTTGAGAGTATGTTCCAAAAATAACCAAAAACGCGGTTTTGTGTTCCAAAAGCCACCGCTATCTCGGTGACCCTGAAAAAGTGGTCATATTTGAAACACGGTTTCCTGAAAATTGGTGAACCAAACGTCAATTTACTAACCAACACTTTTGATGTGGTGAGATTGACAATTGACAGTAATGACAGACGGAAAAATATTTGCTTGTTTTGATTATGAGCGTGACCATATTTAGTAGAAATCTACTTTCTTGGTAGATTTTCGGCTCAAATCAGTAATTTTTAGTAGGAAGAAATTTTCTAGTAGATTTTGGTAGATTTTGAGACATCTCTGGGTTGACATGCATACATTCAAATAAAATTAGAAAGAAATCTGTAGAATTTTTATTGAATATGACAATTTTACAATGTGGCTCTCTCTCTATTTCGTTATCGTTATTGACGTTCAAAGCGAAGTAGCAGTTCTCTGTTTTATCTGTCATGATGTTTGCAGTGGATAGAAATTACGGTTTCAAATTAGTACATAATGAATATAGAGAAATAAAATTAGATTCTGATTTATCCAATTTGCTCAGTTCTAGTATTAGTGGCACAGTTAATGTTGAAACATTTTGGGCGAACATCAGTAAAATTTCTGGTGGTGATGGAAATAACAAATACAAAAATATAGGGACTTCAGCAAAACAATTGCTGTGTCTCCCTGTTTCAAATGTGAAATGTGAGGGAATATTCTCAGACGTGAATAGAATAAAACCTAAAAACAGAAATAAAATTGAGAATATAAATGTTTTTTTTCAATTATTCATGCTGAGGAAGCATTGAGTGAGATAGGTGATTGTTGCACTTTTGATTCTGATAGTACAATGATCAAATCGATGGAGGAATCAAAGTTATATAAAAATATTTTACAAAACTTCAAAGACTGGCTTATTTTATCATGTCAACCGATGATGATACGAGTTCAACTTTTTGATATTTCGTTTGCCATTATTATTGGCAGTTTTTACATTTACACTTTCAAGAAAATATTCATTTTCACAATGGAATTCCGGGCTGAAATTGTTCTATTCAGTTATTAGGGTTTGATATTATTTTTATAAGTAGAGAAAAGAGTTTTACTTCAATTGTTTATTATGTATGTTTGTGTGATTGATCTCTATTCGAATATTTCTGTTACTCAGATTGACTTTTTATTTATTGATTCATTTATTTCTACGAGGAGAGGCAGATTGAAAGAGATTAAAAGTAGTTTTTTCAAAGGATAGAGAAGAGTTCTTTTTATTAGTTATTAGTTTTTTATTTTCATTTTATTATTTGTTGATAATGTTATTATATTAGGTACATATGATGATCTTTATTTTTCCATTACAAGAGATATTAACGCCTTGAAATCTTTATTTCATTTTATAACAGCGCTCATTGAATTCACGTACAAAAAATTCTAGAACTGATATTCAAATTTCATGCGAAATAAGACTCTTCTGCCATCTGGTGTTCAGTGGCATATGAAATATTGTTTTTTTTTGTCGTATTATATCACAGACCATATACCCTATAGACGGTTCACGTAGGTTACTTCACCTTGAACCCCTTTTTTAGTACCGATACGAATCTTGAGATGGCACTATGAATTTGTTCTTTGGTTCTATGTCACGAAACCACATATTTTTGATGGTTTGTGATGTATGTCAGAAATAAGGAGAAGAATAAGAAGAAGAACATGTGCGTAATATATAAAAGATGGTCATGTAGTCATGTGACTCATGGGTCATTCAGAGTTCATCGAGCAATCGAAGAGCATAGTCGAGACGAAGTTAAGGAAGGCAAAGTGATTACGGAACTAGACTAACTAGTCATTAAGGCGAGATAGTAACCATCAGTCCTTTACAGGGCTACCTGACAACCAAATAGGCCGAGAGCGGACCGAAATCAGTCCTTTACAGGACTACCTGCCTATAAGGCAAATGTGCCCTGCTTATTTTTCTTTTTGGGTCCAACATTTTTTTTTGGGGCGCCTACTTAAATAAAGGCCCGGGAAAAATGGGAAACCAGGAGGAGATGGCCCGACTTGAACAAGTTATCATTGACTTGAGAGCGGAAAACCAACGAATCCGGGAAGAAAATGAGAAACAGACTCGCGAACTGTTGAGGCAATTCAAAAAATTCCGAGAGGAAAATACCGACTTGAAGAAACAAGTCAAAGAATTGGCGGAATCAAAAGATGAGAAACAACCAGTGAGAGACCCCAGACCCGTAGTACAGGATACAAACAAGGTCAAAAACCGGAGTACGGACGAGTTCAGTGAGACGGAGAGCGAAGTGTCAATCGACCACCCAGACATGCTCCCATCCACGTCCACCAAAAGGACGCTCGACACGTCTTCATCAGTGTCCGGGACGGACACAGAAGACGAAAGCAAATCCCCCAAATCCCGCCCCAACGGCCGCACCAGGCAACGCAGGGCGAAGAAAATGGCAAAGGAATGAGGAGAGGTAATCGACAGCAAGAGTGGCCCACCAACATCTCAGGATGTGGCCCCGGTTGTCGAAACAACCCCCGAAACTACCTCGAAGGCAACCCCGGAGAACACCAAGCCCCAGGACCCCACAAAACCACCTTCGGTCGTTCTGCGAGCGAACGACAAGTGGAACGCCGTCTCAGCTGAATTGGCAAACCGCCAAATTCAGTACCCAAAAGCGAAACTCCTCGCTGACATATCAGCACGGCGGACGAGGCAAGCTGGAGGAAGCTCACAAAGTTCCTCGACGAACAAAGGCTGGAGTTCCACACCTTCAGCCTGAAAAAGGAGATCCCGCTGCACGCGGTCATCAGGGGAATACCTGAAAATGTCGCAGCCAGCGACGTGACAACCAGCCTGGAAGCTCAGGGGATTACAGTCCTCGAGTGTCACAGGATGACGTCGAGGAGAACAAGGAAAGAACTGCCACTCTTCCTTGTAAAAGTCCCACGGACCGAGAAAAAGATATTTAAGGTGAACAGGTGTGTTCACCTAGTCGTGAGGGTGGAGCCTCAACGGCAGCGGCGGGGAGTAATATCCCAGTGCCATAAATGCCAGCTATTTGGACACTCGCAGAGATGCTGTCACGCAACGGCCCGTTGCGTGAAATGTGGTGAAAACCACGAGAGCAATACCTGGGTGAAACCAAGGGAGGAACCGGCAAAGTGCGCCAACTGTAAAGAGGCGCACCCAGCCAGCTACAGGGGATGCAAGATGTTCCCTAAAGCCTGGCAAACACCGCACAGACTGCTCCAGGCGAAACCGACCCCAAAGCCGAAGCAGCCAGAAAGGAGACCAGCTCCAAAACCCGAAAATAGGAGGAACACGACCCCAGAAACAAAACCACAGGAATCGCAAGGTACCGTCGGAGAGGACCTGAGCGCAATCCTGAGTAAGCTGACAGACGAGCAGAAGAATATGGCCCACGCCCTACTGTCTGCGCTAATAGAGGGAGCCGGAAAACTTTAATGGCAGTACAACGAATACCGGAAAACCTCGTGATAGGATCCTGGAACGCGAACGGCGCTGCAGGACGCAAGAATGAGTTAATGGAACTGTCGTCGCGTCTATCCATCGACGTCATGGCGGTCCAAGAAACCAGACTTCGAACCACGCAGAACTATCATATTCCAGGGTACAACACGTACAGAGCAGACAGGCCAGGCCAGCGGGCAGCGGGAGGCGTGGCCATACTAGTGAAAAACGACCTAGTGCAAAGCGAAGATCGGAAGCCGGAACTTCAGGGCGGCGAGGCAGTCGCAGTCATAGTGAAGTTGAGACGGCACGGACAGTTGAGAATCGTATCTGTGTACCTGCCTCCGCGGGAACACATAGCGAGGACCGACATAGCCGAGATATTTCCGGATCACCATCCAACAGTCGCCATAGGTGATTTCAACGCGAAGTCACGCGAATGGAACTGCAGGAACGAGAACCGGAAAGGCCGAGAGCTAGCCAGGTGGATGAACGAGTTCGACGAACTAGCAATCGTCTCCCTAGCAGAACCGACCCATTACCCCCATGCTGGCGCACAACCAGACGTACTAGACTTTGCCATAGTCCAGAACATCACCACCTCCGAGATGGAAGTTCTGGACGAAGGGTCATCGGACCACAATGCCATCCTACTGACCGTAGGAGACGGAGAAATGGAACCGGTGGCACAGGAAAAGAGGATAGTAGACTGAAGCAAATTCCAACGCACTGTCCACGACGAGATAGGACCAATTCCACTCATCGATTCGATTGGCCAATTGGAGGAAACCACCAGTAACCTTCAAAAGGCGATTCTCAAATCCATGGAACGAAGCGCCCGGAACGTCCAAACCCCGCGCTTCAATCTACAGGACGAACTAACACCGGAGGTAACGGAACTCATTAGAATTCGAAGACGCCTAAAGAGAAGATACCAACGGACACTTGCCCCGATGGACAAGAGTTGTATGCACAGGGCCAGCAGAACGCTGCGGCTAGCGCTGCAAACACTCCGAGACCAGAAATGGAAAGACCGTTTGGCAGAACTCAACACCGAGGATCAATCTGCATGGAAAATGCAGAAAGTTCCAAGGCACGGCCGTCGAAAACCATGCCCTCCCATACATGGAGAACAAGGCATAGTATACACAGATCCTGAAAAAGCAGAAGCATTCGCGGACAGCTTTCAGAGACAGTGTAGAGGGAATAATAATGCTTTCGTTACCGAAGAGGAAGAGAACGCCGAGCGGCAGACCGAAGCGGCAGCGAAAAGAATTAGACGCCAGCGCAGTGACAACGCCCATCCCCTAGACCCGACAACCCCCGAGGAAGTCAGAGGCATCGTAAGAAGTCTCGCTACTCGGAAAGCCCCAGGCCCGGATCAAATACCGAACCGGGCACTCAAAGCCCTACCCAGGAAAGGAAAAGTAGCATTGACTAACGTCATAAATGCTATTCTCCGGTTCCAACACTTCCCATACCAGTTCAAGGAGGCCACGGTCATCATGATCCCGAAGCCAAACAAGAACCATACCTTCCCAGAGAACCACAGGCCGATAATTCTGACATCCTCGATGAGTAAGGTGGCGGAACGCGTCATTCTGAAAAGACTCGAGGAACAGACAGAAGTACTGAACGTCCTGCCAGACGAACAGTTCGGATTCAGGTCGGAACACTCGACAGAACTCCAAGTTCTTTGAGTGGTCGAATTTGCGACAGAAGGCTTCAACCTAGCGAAAGGACACCACACAGGAGCGATATTCCTAGACGTTTCCAAGGCGTTCGATAGGGTCTGGCACGACGGACTCGTGGCCAAAATGTCTAATTTTGGATACACGAGACCAATGGTCAGACTAATCGACTCATTCCTGAGGGACCGACGATGTCAATGCAGAGTGGGGAGTGTGCTTTCCAAATGGAGAGTCCTGGAAGCAGGAGTCCCACAAGGAGCAGTACTTTCCCCGCACCTCTTCTCAGTGTACACAGCAGACGTACCAAGGCCGGAGAACAACCATAACAAGTTGGCACTCTACGCTGATGATACAGCACTGCTGGCGAGATCCCCCAACCACGCAATGGTTACGATGTACCTGCAACGGCAGGTAAATAGACTCGGGCGATGGGCCAGTCTATGGAAAATAGCGATCAACCCTGATAAGAGCTAGGCGATACTATTTTCACGGAGGAGAGTAGAACCTGCAGGACACGTCATCCACAACGGACGAGAAATCCCATGGACGAACGAAGCCAAATACCTAGGAGTCGATTTGGACAACAAGCAATAGCACCTAAAGGCTGATTTCCAACCAAAGCGGGTTAGATTTCAATCTTGCTGAAGTGCCCAGCAGCATGTTGAGGTCCGCTCCTGAGAGGGCGGGGGTGGAAGGAAAATGGAGGACGGCGAGGTCTCGTATCCAGGCAACTGGATATGGCATCACGTCATCCTGGGCGCTCAACCCCGGGGGGGGGGGCATGGTGATGTGACTCATGTGTTTGTTGTCTGCTGTTTGACTGTGTACCATAGTGATAGTGATTATTTATTTCGTTATTTTGATTGTTTATAATGGTTTACCACAACAAATGTTGCGTTCCTTATTGCGAAAGTATATCTAAAGTGAGACATATGTTCCCTAATCCAGATAAAGATATAAAAAGGTTCAAGAAATGGATACTGGTAATTAATAACTTGGAACTGATGGAAATGGACCCAAAAGCAGTTTACGGTTCAAGAAGGCTGTGTGATTATCATTTTGAGGCAAAATACATTTCTGCTTGGTCTCGCAAGTTATTTGGGAATGCTGTTCCAACTCTGTAAAAAACTTCATTCGTGAAACCTAAATGAATCAGACTCTCTTATAGGTTCAACAGGCTCAAATGATGTATATTGACGGATACTCTATATTCATTTATGTATCAATAAGTATTGATGCAACTCCCTGTATTATAACCATTTTATGTTTTTGAAGTTGTCAAGATTTTGTAATGTTACGTTGTCAGTAAATTTTTGAATACTTGATATCCTGCTTCTCAGTATCTGTTTGGCATCCTTAAATATTTTCAATTGATCATACACGAACTCGTGTTACAGTTGAGTTTAAAGAACTTGAGATTCGTGGTTGAGCGGGTAGCTTTTCTAGCGAGTTAGTGACATTGTGGCGACCGTGATAGGACTCAATTTACGCACGAGTTTGTAGGTCCGAATACGCGTTGATCTTGACTAAATTGACATGAAGATCCTAATATAGATAGTGGCGATAAATTTCAATACCTGATCCAAGCCACAGTTCCAAACAGTAGAGCGAGGGAATTAGTGGAGAGTTTCCCTCCCAATGCCGAAAATTACCAAAATGTTATAGAAAGTTTAAAATCGCGCTTTGGAAGGGAAGATCTCCAAATTGAAGTGTATGTACGGGAACTTTTGAAATTAGTTTTGAACAATGCCATGTCACCAAATAAAATTGGTCTCATTGCTATTTATGACAAAATCGAGACCCAATTACGGTCACTCGAAACATTAGGAGTGACAAGTAAAAATTGTGCTGCGACGTTGTTTCCTTTAATAAAATCTTGTTTGCCGAAAGATTTGCTACGGGTATGGCAGCGATCTGCTAGTTTTTATAGCAAGGATTCTAGTTCTGGTACTTCTTTAGAATCTGAACCCACTACAGATAATCGCTTGAAAAAACTCATGTCGTTTTTGAAATCTGAGGTCGAAAATGAAGAGAGGATTTCTCTAGCAGCCCAAGGTTTTGGTTTGTGTTCTACTGATAAAATTTCCAAACAAATCGAATCTAAACCCCCTAGTTCGAATCTGAATCGACAGTTCACTTTACCATCAGCTTCTGGTTTGATGAACTGCGAAGCAGACAAGTGTATTTTTTTGTGGAGGAATACATCAGAGTCACAGTTGTTTCAAAGCACAAAAATATACACTTGAACAAAAAAGAAACATTTTGGTTGAGAAAAACAGTTGTTTCCGGTGTTTGAAAACTGGTCATTCTTCAAAGAAATGTCGTGAGCGTCTTAGGTGCTTGGTTTGTAGTAAATCGCATGTTGTTTTGATGTGTCCAGAATTGAAGTCAAATAAATCAAATAATGGGCAAAAATCTGAAAACCAAGACAATAAAACGCGTGAAGTAGTACCTCTGAATCAAGTTTTGACAAATTATACAGGGCCTCAGGTATTTCTGCAAACTTTACGAGTCAAGTTAATAAATGGAAATAAACACAGAGACGTTCGTTTAGTCATAGATACAGGCTCTCAAAGATCATACATACTCAGGTCAACTGTGGAGTCAATGGATTTCAAACCGAAAAGAGTAGAAAAAATTGTTCATTCCTTATTCGGCGGTTCACATACTTCTGTACAAACGCATTATGCTTATGATATCCAGTTGAGTAGTATCGATTATTACTGCACACTCGAGATACTCGATCAACACTTGATTTGCAATGGAGTTGCTCCTGTATTCGACGGACCTTGGATGGATGAACTGAAAAAGCTGGGTATTCAAGTGTTTGATACTCGAGATCCTGATCCAATCGAATTGCTTATAGGGGCAGACGTAGCAGGAAAGTTGTATACTGGTCGAAAACACATTCTAGAGTGCGGAATGGTGGCAATGGAGACTTTACTCGGTTGGACATTGATGGACAAACTTTCTGATGAAATGGTGAATTCAGATGGAATGGCGACTTCTTTGATTTCTCTTTTAGTTAACGATCTTTCATTGACGAATCTATGGCAGCTTGATATTTTAGGCATAGATGACCCTGTAGAAAGAAAATCAAGAGCAGAACTTGAGAAAGCGGCTATGGATTTGTTTGTTCAAACTACGTTCAAAAATGACGAAGGTAGGTATGAAGTAAGGTTACCATGGTTAGATGGACATCCACCTCTATCTGACAATTTTTCATTGGCTAGAAAAAGACTTGATGCTACTCTGAGGAAGTTGAATAGCAATCACCTTTTCGCATCTTATGATTGTATTTTCAGAGAATGGTTGCAGGAAGGGATCATAGAGGAAGTAAAGTCTTCTGGTTGTGAAAATCGTGTACATTACTTACCCCACAGACCAGTTATCAAAGAGAATAGTGCTACCACAAAAAACCGGCCAGTATTTGATGCTTCAGCACATGAGCAGGGTCAGCCATCGCTGAATCATTGTGTTGAGAAGGGACCGAACTTGATCGAACGTATACCTTCCATTCTCATTAGATTTCGTAGGGAAAAATTCGGAGTAGTTTCTGACATACGCAAAGCTTTCCTACAGATCAGTCTCCATGAAACTGATCGTGATTTCTTGCGATTTCTGTGGATTGACAAAAATGGTAGTGAAATTATTTATCGGCATCGTAGAGTGGTATTCGGTGTGAGTTGCAGTCCGTTCTTGCTCGGAGCAACTATTGAATACCACCTCAACGCAATCCTTGATAAATGTTCTGATTCTGTCACTGGGTACAGTAAAGGAACAGTTGAACGATTACTAACCAGCTTCTATGTTGACAACTGTGCAACAAGCCTACCTGATGAAGATTCTTTATATAATTTCATTCGAGAAGCAAGTATGATCATGGCTGAAGGAAAATCTGACTTACGAGGGTGGGAGTCCACGGGAATTGGCAGTAAAAATTCCAGAGTTCCTTTACTTGGATTCATTTGGAATCCAGTATCGGATACATTAACTATCAATAGTTAAAACACTACAATTTTGCAGGACCCGGTTGTTACCAAAAGAGTTATTCTTTCTATGAGCCAAAGAATTTTTGATCCAATAGGATTCACATCACCAGCAACTTTGTTACCTAAGCTGTTGTTACAGTCGCTTTGGAAAAAACAACTTCGCTGGGATGATCCAGTGGATGAAAATATCAAAAAGTCTTTTACCGAATGAAAAAAATCCCCAATTACAACAATGCTCAATCATAATTCGGATGTGTGGCACTTTGGATATTTCTCTAAATTTTTCAAAACTGTACGAATGGTAGCGTGGATTTATCGTTTCATCTATAACGTTAAGATTCCATCTCTCATGAAAAAAGATAGTTTGAACTTTTCAGAACTAGATCAAGCTGAAAGATTTATCATTATCCTCATACAGGGTGAGGAGTTTGGTGATATTACTGAGACTAATTTTCGATACACACGTGCGATTATGTCATATCGGTACCGAAGGACTTTTGAGCAACCTCCGTGAAAGATATTGGATACTCGGTGATCGTAGGGCAATTCGATCTCTCATAAAGAAATGCGTGATTTGCCGGCGGTATAGTGTAAAAAACTTTCAAAATCCAACTCCACCGCTTCCTGTTGATAGAGTTCGCGATGCAGTGGCCTCTGAAATCACGGGTATAGACTTTACAGGACCGCTTTATCTGAAATCCGGCGAAAAAACGTGGATATGTCTATTTACTTGTGCGGTATATCGTGCCATTCACTGACTACCTCGCTTTCCACCCATGGATTTATTCAAGCTCTTAGACGATTCGTGGCGCGACGCGGTCGTCCTAAAACAATCTATAGTGACAACGGGACGAACTTTGTTGGTACCGAAAACGCATTTAAACGTATAGATTGGAAAGTGATTTCAGACTATGCCTCCATCGAGAGAATTTCTTGGAAATTCAACCCACCTACAGCTGCTTGGTGGGGTGGCTTTTGGGAACGTCTTGTTGGGGTCCTGAAAAATCTGTTGAGGCGAGTACTTCACCGATCTTCTTTATGTTATGAGGAATTGATGACTGTCATTTGTGATTGTGAGGCAACAGTCAATTCAAGACCTCTCACCTATTTAGCTGATAGTCCGAACGACTTGTCACCTCTCTCACCAGCGATGTTCCTACGTGATCAAGTTGAGCATGGAGTACCTGATTGCGATTTAATTGATACAGTTTCACTGAAAAAGAAAATTGCACACAAACAGAAACTAAGAAATAATTTAAGATGTCGCTTCAGAAACGAATATTTAGGACAACTGAAACTTCTGACGAACCTGAAACGACAAGTCGTACTTGGCGAAATCGTTCTTGTTGGCAGTGACAATAACAAACGTTTAGATTGGCCTTTGGGGCGTATCATCGAACTGATTCCTGGGAAAGATGGCAAGATTCGTCTCGTGCGGGTGACAACTTCGAGAGGAATTCTGTTGAGGCCAGTTCAACGAGTTTATCCACTAGAATGTATCGACATGCGGGATCTTCAACCAGTTGCAGAATCGTCGGTGTCGTCCACTGTGGAATGCCCAACGGATGAAGCCCCCTTGCAGATTTCTGATACTTCACCTCGAGGAGATGACGTCGTCAGTGCGGGAGTGTCTGATGTCAATTCTGACATCAAAAGCAGAGTAATCGCATGTGAAAGTTCGGGTTCGCGTATCAGTGATCACGACACACCGAGTGATGTGAAAATAACGCGAAGTGGCCGAGTTTGTAAGCCACCGAAACGTTTATATTGAATATTCACGTTTTCGCATTTTTAATTGGTATTTGAAAATGTCTCCTTTATTTATGAATCACTATTCTTTTATCGTTCCTCAGGTGGGAGAATGACGGAGACTCTATATTCATTTATGTATCAATAAGTATTGATGCAACTCCCTGTATTATAACCATTTTATGTTTTTGAAGTTGTCAAGATTTTGTAATGTTACGTTGTCAGTAAATTTTTGAATACTTGATATCCTGCTTCTCAGTATCTGTTTGGCATCCTTAAATATTTTCAATTGATCATACACGAACTCGTGTTTCAGTTGAGTTTAAAGAACTTGAGATTCGTGGTTGAGCGGGTAGCTTTTCTAGCGAGTCAGTGACATATATGATACTCCATCCACATCTAAGACTTCAAATAGTTCTGCTCAAGGAAGTACTCCATTTAATGAGTTAGTCATTGAGATTCCAGAATTGAACGAATCTCACAGTATTGAAGGTAATGAATATAAACATACAGACATATGTCAATTTTTTTTTGGTAGAACTCGTGCAGAGTCAGTGTATTACTCTCTTTTTTCAACACCCTACATATTAAAGGATAAATATACATGAGTTCTGTCAAAAATTGCATGAGTTCTTTCAAAACAATTTGCCAATAGAGTAAAACTATTTCATATTGGCAAATATTGGTGCGTGAAATCTGAGTTCATTGGATAATAGCTCTTGCTATCAAATTAGCGCATAGGCGTAGTGCAGCTTTTTCACCTCAATATAATCATTTTTATGTAGTTTTATTATTACTTCAGTATCAAAACATTATTTTTGGATTAATAAAATTTCATCTCTTTTTTAGGTAATGCAGGCAGTGCACTATTGTCACCATATCAGTTACTGAAATCAACCGGGATTGCAAAGCATTCAATGACACCAAAAAAGAAAAAAATGTATGGAGCAATGCAACGATTGCGTAAAAAGTATACCATGGAAAGAAACAAGAAAAAAGCATTCCAGCGTAGATTGTCCGATGCTGAACAATTCAAAACAGCTCATTACCTCGAAGAAAATGTTGCCAAGTTGAACAGAATGGCATCTATACTAATTCAATGTCAGCTGTGGGAATCCAAAAAATCAAAAAAACTTAGACGGTTTACACTTGATGAAAAGTTGTTGGCTTTGATCCTATACAAACAAAGCGTTAAGTCTTACTCAGTTCTTTCAAAAATTTTCACTTTACCCAGTAAATCTACACTGACCAGGCTTCTAGCAGAAATTGTGGGGGGACCAGGTATAAATGATGTACTTTTTGATTCATTACAAGAGTTGATAGCTGACAAGGATTCTTCTGAAAAATATATAGCCATTTCATTTGATGAAATGGCTATTATGCCCAGCCTTCATTTCAATGAGCATTCTGGATTCATAGAAGGATTTGAAGACATAGAAGAAAATAGGGGACATTCTTTAGCTGACCATGTACTAGTATTTATGGTTAGGGGATTGAAAACACAGTGGAAAGCGCCTATATCATACCATTTTTCAAGTAATGATGGTGCATCAACTCTACAAATAAAACACTTATTAGTAGTAATAATACGAAAGCTTATAAACATAGGCCTTAAGAGGGGGGATTCACAAAATGCCGTAAACATACCTCTATTGCTGAACGGGTTTCTGCCGAACGGTAAGTCCGATATCAAAAACTATGATATTTTCGAAAAGACGAAAGTTGGATTGAGGTACTAACACCATTTTGGATTTGAAATTCGTTTGTTGAAGAAAGCTGTTGACGATCAAAAAATGTAAACAATGAAATTTTTTTTGTCACAGATTGTGATAATATTTTAAAATGTCCTTCCTACTATATTGGACTATACCCTGCCTGAATATCAACTTTCAAAATGCAACCATTCGGAAGAAACCCGGAAGAATGTGAAAAAATGCATGATTTTACCATTGTATATAGACTACCTAGTAGGCTAACGCTAATGTATTTACCGTTGGATAGAAATATCATCGCTACAGCGATCTTTTTGACCGGCACGTGGAGTCGAGACAGGCCCGTATTGAAAAAATGGTAAGCAAATTAATTCAAAAAAGTTGACTAATAAACTATGAGTACTCTTCGCTTGAAATAGTGTAATCATATTCGTAACATTGAAGTGGAGTGTTAATTCATGAATATTTCTACAAATACGTATGAAAAAAATCTGACCTGAATAATTCAGTGATTTAGACAAAACTAATATTATAATTGACGTTATCAAAAAAACACTTTATTGTGTGATTTCCACTAGACAGTTTGCCAAACCGCTACACACGTGCTTTACTACACAATAGCTTTTTCAGGCCTACAGAAGCTATTCTATAGTGAAACACGTGTAGCGGTTTGGCAAACTGTCTAGTGGAAATCACACAATTGATTTTCAATGAAATTTTTATGTATTTTCACCAAGTCGGCCATTTAAGTAATATAATTTAGAGTAAATAGATCCATATTATATGTAGTTGAATATTGGAATGTAAGTAATGCATAAAAAACAGTTTTATTTTTTATTGAGGTGACGGTTACTTGAAGGAAACCATAGTTATGAGACTATAAGGTGAAACACGATTAAATTTCCACATAATGTAATGTCTTCGCGACATGTTTCGATACACTGTATCTTTTTCAAGCGAATGTACTATGAACACTGTGTTTATTCAAATTAAATTTAATCGTGTTTTACCTTAAAGTGTCATAAACAACAGTTGTCAAACACGTTATGGTGTAAGCGAACAGAAGTCCTGACAAATCAGTACATACCGAACACAAATGTTGTAGTTCAGTTTTTCGATCACATCTCGGATCAGGATTTTTGATCACGTGACCTGAGGTGTATCGAACAATTCTACCTGAGGTCATTTATTGTGAGCTCTGAGCGCTAACTTGGCCCCAAGCTGTCGTTTATAATAAATCGAAGAGATAGACTGCTCGGAGCGAAAGCATAGGTGACCGAAGCGTGCATATAGAGGAGGGTTTAAAGACATACATTTATAATAAAAAAATTTAATAGAAATTCAAGTTCTCTCGGAATTCAAACAACAAACTTGCAGTCGGCAAAAATTCTTACAGAAACTAGACCTTATGTATTAATTTTTTGTTACAAAAGTCAAACCAATCACCCCCGTTCTCTCGGATATTTGAAACAAAAATAGATTTTGTGGAGTTTCACCTCTGTATAATACAACCTACAATAAGGTTGATTCGCCATCAAAAGTTTTTTTCTCATTTTCGAAAGAAGGGGGTGAAGGGTTGATTTTTTTTCTTCACTGAAGCAGACCATAAAGGTCGAGTTTCACCTCTGTTTAATTTAAAAATAACTCGGGGATCATTTGCTGACCTGCAATTTAGCTACACCCGAAAATTGGTGTCAATCAATACTGTAGCTCTCCGATAAATAAAACCAAGTGAATAAACTTCATATAAATATCAACTATTCGTAAATTGTGAACAATAATGATATTAAACACAACAAATATATGAATATAATCCAAGTGAAAGGTATGGTAAAGCTACGAAATAGCCGATGCCGGTCCTGTTACAATCCAGTCAGTCGGGTGTAACGAAAACAAGCGATTTTCAACCTTAATAAACGTCTGCATCCAATCGACGGTGCTGCCAACTACATTTCGCCTCCATCGTCCTCCAATGATAAGTCCATAAGGTGAGCCTACTATGTAATCTAAATACAATGATTTTACTAAATCTCCTCAGCGTCAACGATGAATGTATCAAAATCTAGCATGATATTAGTTCAGCCTTTGGCTCGAAGATGGCGACTCAGTAGGTAGCAGTTTGGATGGTGGCTAGAAGATGACAAGGACAAACTACAGTTGACTGTAATAACCGTAACTGTGACGACTACAAGTCATCTCATGTACACTAAGTGTCAGTGCCGGTTTACGATAATTTCGGGCACTGTGCGCAGGCTATTTACTGGTCAAAGGGGGTTTTTGGATCCACCACTTGTTTCATAATCTATGGCCATTTATTCTTCAACAAAAAAATAATAATAATAATAATTGATTTTATTGATAAGTTCATATACATGGTACCCAGTACATACACAGCACTTATCAAATGAATATATAGGTTACATAACATGAACAAAACTTGTTTTATTATTATTTCGCGTAAGTTGATATTGGCAAACTGTCGTATGGTTGTATCACAATAATCATATGTCTCCACAAGGTCATTTTCTATGTACAGAGTGTTCCAGTATATATATATATATATATATATATATATATATATATATATATATATATATATATATATATATATATATATATATATATATATATATATATATATATATATATATATATATATATATATATATATATATATATATATATATATAGTTTCTAAAGTAGAAAATTTGAAAATCCTGCCATACTACTACAAACTAATGAGTGATATATGGCAGGACCAGAAGCGTTCCGTCAGGATGAATGTAAATATTCTAACGTTTGCCTGTGATTTTCCAGTTTTGAAATTCAAATGATGCATTACGAAATACATTTTATATTTTTGGAAATACAAATGTCTATTTTTGAATTTGAAATGTTAGTTTTTGAAATTAATTCGATAATATTGTATTACAAACATTGATATTTTTTTGAATTAAAATAAATAGAATTTCTCAACAAGGCGAAGGCCCGATATATTTTTCTAATTATTTAGTAACAATGCCTAAATACTTTTTATAATAGTCTATAGTTGCACCAATTAAGCATCCAAGAAGTTTCTGATGGAAAGTTTTCTCAGGAACCCAGCTGTTGTGTTTAACAGAATATAATCATTGATATATATATAACACCAACTTGCGAAAGCTTTGGAGATACAAGGTTTTAAATAAAAAAAAATAGATTTGTTATGCTAAAATGATTTTATTTCATGCATTGTACATTCCAATTATTGAGTAATGGTAAAATTGTTAAAAATTACATATTTAGGTAGGTAACTTATCAATGTGAGACCCCGGTACGGGACACCACTAATCACTGTCTAGGAGTGTCCTTAACCGCCATCCACCACCCCCGTTTCAGCGAAACGGTCCTCACATTATTAGTGATGAAATTTGGCGACAATCCATGTTAGAAGAAGGTGAAAGCGGCCACTCCATACACCTGCGGCAAGGACAATCTAGGGTGCAAGAGTGGGGATGACCCTTCTTCCAATTCTTGTGTCAATTTCGTATGATATATGTTGCAACATTATTTTCATAGATATTTGAGAAATATTAGGTATTACCATATAATAATTTCATGATAATATACATTGAGTCCATACTTTGAGAATCATATCGAATCCAATCGATTTTTCTGCAACCGACAAATGAAGTCAGGATTTATGATAGATAGGTATAGGTATTTCAGCAATTCGAAGTCCTTGGAATGGAAGTCTCGTTCAATAGGAACTCTATTTCAATTTTTTTGCAGTGAGTGAAATGCAAAATATACCTAATCCATTTTCAAAGTGTCCACCGTGTCCTCCGTGGCTTATTTCACATTCCAACCTACCTTCATATTATATACTCACTTTATTTATGCCCAGCAAACATATCTGATATGTCGCTTCTATGTCTCAGCTTTGACCATCAGGGATATATCGCCATCATATCGCCGTTACCTCACATAAACTCAGTTTTTTCACAGTCACACTCAACTTTTTTGGCGATGTCTATGCGATGTACATCTGAGAATCTACTTACGAAATATTTATGCGATAACACAAAATAAAATGTGTTGCAAGTGAAATAAAAAAATACCGAATACGGAAAAGTAAGGTTCGGAGAAACTTTGTATCATATGAGAAAAATTGAAAAAAACACGTTATTACAATGCATCATCTGTTTCCATGCAATCTAGGTTCAATTTTATTATAAAATACTATAAATTCAATCAAATACCTACTGTATTGACTAGATAGAAAAAGATTATAAATAAATTATATATGAAATCACAGTAAGTACCTATGTAAAAAAGCAGCTTTGGCAACAATGCGCAAATGCTTAGTGAGGTTTCGGTGTTTTCGACATCAAAGCCGGCCCACGCCACTTTGGCCGGGAGTTGCAATTTCTATAGCGCATGCTCTGTATTGAATTCACCTTTATAAAGTAGGGAAGGGCGATACTACTCAAAATATCGATACTGCGTATCGATATGTATTGTTTTTCGTGGTATCGGTACAAGAAAATATCGAATATTGAAAAATCGATACATCAAATATCGATCCGTTTTCGATACGACATATTGGAAGATGTAACCGACAAATTCTGTTTTGAAAGTGTCAAAGTGGAAGTGAAACAGATTGATGAATAAAAAACTAATATTTGTCACAAAAACAAAATAATATACTTCTAGCAATCACTGTAACGGTGAAACAAGTAGATAAAGGAAAAATAAACAATATTGAAATAATAACGCTCAAAAAAAATTATTAAACATAATGATGTTTGTTTACATATTCCATTTCAGCTTATCCAAAGATTTCATAAACAGAAACGTTTTCCACATAATCGATTTCGACTCGGTGACATTATATATCCTGCTTTGGAGGAAAGCCTTTCCGTTGGAACAGAGGTACCAACAATTGACAAATATTTCAAGGCAATTTCTCTTAACACATTGTTTTGAATACCGTTATTCCAATATTCATATTCATACAAATAATTTAATTCAGTGCATCGAAAAGTAGTATAAAAATGATGACAGTTTCGATTCGATATTCAAAGGAAAGTATCGGTACACCAAAATATCGAATAAGGAAATATCGGCACTAAATATCGAGTATCGAAGATTGAAATATCGATACTCACAAATATCGTTTCGTTTCGCCCTTCCCTATTATAAAGTCTCTTTTAAATTTTGATACGTCAGATGAGAATAAATACATTCAGTCCAAAGAAATAAAGATGAAGAATATACAAGGAGGAAATCTGAAGAACACAAATTTGAAAATAAAAGTTTCTTTCCTATCCCGAAAACCCCCTGGGCATGGCAAGTTCGTTTGTTATAAATGAAATAAGATATCGATTTAATTTAGATATACGGTGATTATTGCAGTGGAACTCCACTGCGAAACTCAGTTGGTAATAACAGGAAAAATTTTTCAATATTTGCGATTTCAACAATTCTTCCCTGCATGTTTTGTCTACCTTGCTTACTCTTCGTAGAGAAATCAAATTACATATTTAAATTGAATGAAGAAATTAAAATGTTTTATCAGGCTCTATTCAGTAATTGATAATCACAAAAATCATAAGACAATGTAAGTGTTTTAAATTAAATAATCAATAGAATTGATAACAAAAAATCAAAATTTCTCGTAACTAAATTCAATGCGAAGCTCCAAAACATATTCAGTTTTCATATTCAGTTTTCCCTATGCAGACATTTCGGGACACAGTCCGCACCCAGGCCGACCCTGTACTTTATACTAATATGCATTTTACGAACATAGTGGAAGAAATCTCGCGTTATGGAATAATGTAGATTTGTCTTCTTTCGAGCGACACCTGTTGAAACCTGATGTGACTAGTGAGTAGCGAGAAAGCGAGAACTACTGGCTAGGTTGACTTCTACAATGTCTTTCCGATCTCTGAATTTTTATTACGATATGTTCTCAGTATGGACATCTATCGGAAATTTCAGCAGCACTGCTGAATCTGCGCTCTTAAACCAATAACTGTTATATGCGATCAAAATAATTCAAGTGTTATAAATAATTTAATTCAAGAAACAGAAGAAAAATATCATAGATCTGGAAGCATAGACAGTTATCGATATGGTTCATTTGAAGTTGGGAATTCAAAAATATATCCCATTTTTGACCCTCCACATTTACTGAAAGGACTTCGAAACAATTTAATAAAGAAAGACTTGTGTTACACCAAAGGTAATATTAACAAAATAGCAAGATGGAAACATATTAAACTACTTTATGAGAATGATAATGGAGCAGTTGATGGCTTGAAGGTTCTACCACACTTAACTGATGAGCATATTTATGAAAATAAATTGAAGAAGATGAAGGTGAAGCATGCTGCCCAAATATTTAGCCAAAGGTTGGCTGCAACACTTCGTTTAGTAAGTCAACTTGGTAAGTAAATTATGATTATGGGTGTATTTTCCGCCATTTTGTGTTTCAAACTGAAATCCAACCGTACCATTTAATTTATAGGCGAGTTCTGAAATTCAACAGTAACTTCCATCAGTTCTATCACTTATGCCTCTCTCTCTGTTCATGTTACTGTTGAATTTCAGAACTCGCCTTGGAAGTAGTGACATACAAATGTCATTTCCATCAAAATATGTCACCCTTTGAGGTTTTCACAAAAAATATACCTTTGTATGTTGTCTGTATGTTTGCTTCTGAATAGAAAAGGTACAGACTAATTGTATGCATACAAGTAGTTAGCATTATTAGTAGGTATCCAACATGATGCGTATGTTATTAAACCTTATTTTTTTGCAGATACACAGCGAAGATGTGGGGAAAATGTTGAGGATACTGCTGAATTATTGTATTTTTTTGACCGTTTATTTGATTCAGTAAATGGTTCCACCAAACTTCCTGATCGTGGAAAAAATTTACGGGCTGGATTAACAGATGAATCTGACCATCTCGACTTCTGGAATAGAGAAGCTTTGCCCCTTCTAGACACGATGCAGTTTGAAAGGTCACCTAGAGATCAATCAAGACCTCCAAGTTTGAAAAACTGGTCTTTCACTTTAAAGAACATGAAATCAATTTGGGGTGTGTTGAAATCAGAAGGTTTTTCTTACTCATTAACAAGAAGGTTGAATCAGGATCCCCTGGAAAATGCCTTTGGTCAATTAAGGAGCTTTGGAGCACAAAATGTCAATCCTTCTGCACACCAATTTGTAGGAAATTTTAAAATACTGCTGTTCAACACTGCTCTGTCTTTTTACAAAAATTATTTTAATTGTGAGGATGATAAATGTGAAAATATGTTTATTTCAATTAAGAAACTTTTTGTGAATCAAGATAACAGCACAATAGCCATCGGTGTGTCTGATATTGCGGAATGTGCAAAATTAGCCGAATCTGAACAAACTTTGTCACATAAGTTACATGAATTGGCCACAAATTATGTAGCTGGTTATATTCTGAAAAAAATCAAGAAAACTGTTTCATGTTCAGTTTGTAGGAATTGTATGTTCTCAATGAATTATCATTCACACCAAAATTTGTTAATTTCGTTTAGAGAATATGGTGGATCTTTCGCTAGAAGATTGTGTTACCCATCGTTATCATTTCTCACTTCTTTTTATGATATTGTCCAAGTGATAAACTATTGTTTAGATAAACAACCATATTCCAAACATTTACTTCGCGAAATTGAAAATACAATAAGAGACAAGGTTAGCTTTGAATTCTTATCTTGCAACAAAGAGGAACATAAAGATAATATAATTCAATTTGTTATGAAATTCACTATAAGAACTCTCACACATAATTGGTGCAAGCGTGTTAATCAAATCATACAAGGGAAGTCGAAACTGTATATAGGTACAAATTAAATTACAAGCTAATAAAATTCGCTTGAAAAGAATAAAGAAAAAATTCTAAGCAACCTAAACATATAGTCACACAAAATGTTTGATGATAAAATGTTCTGAATAAAAAATCTATGATAATTGAGCTCTTTTTTCAATACCTTATTGCTTAATGCCCCGCAACATGAAGCAGTGGTTAAGAATCTGTTCTAACTATAATTTTTACATTGTTTTTGGAATTCTGTGTATTGTTTAAACTCCACACAACACTCAATATGGAGTGTAGTTTGAGACTCTAAACAATATGCTGAAATTTCCAAAAAAAATTGAATATGAATACTCCGAATATTATATACATTTGAATATCCCGCGTCAAAACAGAATGGTACCGATACGAATCTTCAGATGGCGCTTTTTTCAGTCTCTGTTGTTTAGCATTACCATTGTCTAAGGTAGACAATGGCATTACCGTGAACCGTCTATAGGGTATATGGTCTATGTATTATATGAAAAACAACAGATGTAGAGACTAGTGATACTCCCAGAATATATCTATTTCAGATTTGTCGACATCTAGGTGAGGTTTTTGAACTAATTTGTTATGGTGAAATCGATAAAGTAGATTTTCGGTAGATTTCTGCACTCGGTTTAGTAGATTTTGGTAGATTTTCTTCATTGGCCTAGTAGATTTGTCAAAAAATGTATGGTCACACTTTATGATAGTTTGAGTTTGTTGTAATAGTGTTTGAGCAGGAGTTTTGCAGTTCGATTATTCAACTATGGTTTGTGTTTGTTAAATTCTACATACATAAGGTATTAATTGTAATTTTCATCAACAGGATCGTGAGCTGACTGACGATGTATTTGTGGTTATTGCGATGAAAAATTGGGGACGCTGGCATATCTTATGGCTGCCACATGTATTTCTCATCAATGTTTGGAAGTATATGATGATTTACAGGTGGATATGGAAATTCTGACAAACCTCTTGAAGATATAACTAATTGAAAGAGCATTGCCAGTAGTAGCGGAAGTTCTACCGATTGCGTAGATAGTGACAAAATCGAAAGGAGGAACATTGCCTGTACCAGTGGAAGTTCTGCCAAACCTCGTGTAGATATCAGTGAAACTGACACGAGTATTGCCAGTACCAGTAGAGGTGCTACCAAACCTTGTGTAGATAGATACAAAGCTGACAGAACTGCTAACACTGCTAGTACCAGCAGAACTTCTACCAAACCTCTCACTGATAAAGTATCTTGTAGGAGAAATATTGTTAGTGATGACACAAATAATTGGTCAGACCAAGATACCAAGCTCTTGATAAGCCTATATGCACAGCATAGGCATAAATTCTTATCTCCCATGTATAATAAAAAAAATGTGTGAAAAACTAAAAGAATAATTTGGAATAATTAAATCTGCATCAAAATGTGATGAAAAATGGAGAAATATGAAGAAAACTTATGATAAAATTCTCAAAGTTAAAAACTGAACTGGGAATTCAAATTCATATTGGAGATTTTTTGATGATTTTCACGAAATATATTTTAATGATCCACATTTTAGCCCACTCTGCACAGTGTCGAGTACAGGGTTATTAAAAAACAGTATTGATCCAAAAATATCTGAAGGAGCAAAAGAAGGTAGTGAGGGACCAACACCTGGAAAGAAGAGTAAGGTTGAGAAAACTTTGACTTCGGCTCAAATTGAAGAACGAAGACAGAAACATCATGAAGAAAAGATGAACATGAAAGTGGAAATGTTTACTTGGTTCAAACAAAATTTCGGGCCCAATAATTCAAAAGAAGGCACAAATTGAAGTAGGTTAGAACACTGAAATTATCTTCTAAAATTCCTGATGAAGATCTGATCTCTATATTTCATTTTTTCTTACAAGTATGTTTCAGTTATTGTTTTGTAAATTTTATTATTCCTAGAGATTATTTATCAGAAAAAAATGTTTAGTTTGTGTTATATGGAAAATTTTCCATTATAAATATTTTCTGTTGAGTAGGTTTCAAATGAAAGTTTTGTTTTTATAGAGTATATATTAAATCATTGTATTCATTATGTATTGTCTTTTTCTCACTCCTATTCGAAGCTAAATACAATGCCTCATTTAACAGAACATTTTCATCATCTATATCTATTTCAACATTATTAATATTAATTATAACATTATTTTGATATATGCATATATTGTGAAGAACACAACAGGCCATTATATATTTGCAGGTCCATTCCACAGATTTCATTTCGAAAAACTTCAGTCGCCGAAATCTTTTTTTTTTTCAGTAAAGCAAAAGCTCTTTCTATTGCACTTCTGGATTTTGAAAGATTATAGTTGAATCTTCTTTGGGCTTCGGTGAGATGACCATTATCTTTGAAAGGCACCATCAAAGTTTGTAAAAATGGATAAGCTTTATCCCCAAGAAGATGAGAGTCGTTTGGAAATTTTTCTTCTCTCAAAATCGTTAAATACTCAAACACCTCGCTTCTCTTCTAAACTGTGGAATCATGGGTTGAACCAACTTCTCCCACATAGCAATGGGTGAATAAAATGTTATGATCACATACAGCCTAAAAAAATTAAGTTTCATTCAATGAACTCAAAAATATTATTTCATATAGGTATATGTGTATATATATATATATATATATATATATATATATATATATATATATATTGATAAAGGGTACCTTGTCACCTCAAAAACGGAAACAAAAATTTGTCCGGAGGTCACAAGGACCCCTTTTTACCCACTTAAAAAGTTTTTAGTTCAACCGTATATCACTGGCGCTAGCGTCGCATGCATTTAAGGTTACATATTTGACGTTGTCACCTCCGTTAATCAGCGGGTATGCTGTCACCTCCGAAAATGGCAACATTGTATTTTCTTGGTTCCAGGTCGAAAGTTCTCTCGCGAGAATATTTTCAATGCAGGAAACATCAACACCGTTTCAACATAAATAGAGATGACAGCACCAAAATACGGATGAGTAAATTCCACGACCATAATGCTTTCTTGACTTGCTTTTTTTTGACGTATTTCTCGGATCATCGGTTTCTCTCTCTACCTACCTGTTACCTGGGAAATATTGCAAGTGACATTTGACCCACTTTTAGTTTTCCTATTGACTTGAAATTTGTCAAGTGTTCATAATTCTGGTGTCAATTCATTACGCTATATTTCTCCAGAAATATCTTCTGATATTTAATCACCATGTTTTTATTACGTATAATTATTCGAGTGGAATTTTGTGATCGATTTTCAACTAACTTCCCGATGAGCTAGATACTAGAAATTTGGCCAATAGCTCAGAAGTGGCTGACAATGCATTACGAAATTTGTATCTGGTTAAAAAGAAATTGTTACTCTATGATAGCGACCGATTTTTGTGAATATGGTTCGATTCTATTCAAAATTGGTGTGTGGGGGCCTTCGGGGTCGGGGACTACGAATGTTTTGTTCCAATTCATGAATTCAAGACGGCGGACGAATTTTGTGATTATTGTTCGATTCCATTCAAAATTGGTATGTGGGATTTTTTGGGGTAAGCTCTAATCATTGCAAAATTCCGTAGACCCGACACAAGACTGAAAAGCAGAAAATAATTATCATTTAGTAGATATTTTTCAATATACCATGTTTTTGAGACGGACTGAAAAGTATTAATGACTTTTTTCAATTCTCATACAGATTCCTTCAACAAAAAACGTGGGGTGCCTGCAATGTATAATACAACATGCGCATGCACCCTCACGTTTTTCGTTTAAGGAATCTTTATACAGATATAAATCTTTATGGGACTAGGAAAAATATTATATTTTCTTTAGTCCGTTTTTGAAATGGTGAACGTATGAAAAATATTTATCATTCAAAAATCATTTTAAAAAAAGTTTCATAAATTGTATCATGAATGTTTTTTTGAGTAATGATAGTGATCAATATGGCTGCCAAGCTATATGATGAGGGTCCGATTTTATTTCGGTTTCCAGAGCCGGTGATTATATTAGTGACTTTTTTTTCTTCATATTCATTGCAACGCATGCCTTACCGTTCCGTTCCAATTTTGAATCGAATCTAACCATAATTACGGAACTCGTTCGCCAACTTGGATCTGCCATCTTGATGAAAATGGCTCGGAGTACTTCAAATATCCTCAAAATCTGTCGAACATATTCCGTAACCATTTGACTGGTTTAGTGATCTAATAATCATTTTCGAGAAAGGTTGGTTGGGTAATAAGATCAATTTTTATAAAAAAAATCAATTGTTTCCTTGCTGACGTTTCGAATTCAATAAGTTTCATCTAGGCTCTGTAACAATGAATTTCTATAAATATACCTCCCACGATTAAAGTTTAACGAAGAAATGATGAATTCTCAATCAAAATACTCACCGAAAAAGGTTTTCTTTTCGTTTTAACCTCATAAACATTTCAAAAACAAACGGACATATCACTCATATACATAATTGAAAATAAAAAAAACCTGAAGAACAATTTTTTTAGATATAAACAACCAACATAAACGACATGAAACAAATGAATGGCTTCATATATCCGATATCGCTGAATTATTCATACATAGAAAATTCATCTGAAAAACTTGGAATGCTACTCAGTAACGAACAAATGAAAGTGGCTTTCTCAAATGAAAATACAGTTGGAAAGAATTTTTTCTCAAAACAAAAAATTAAACACCTCGAGACATACAATCCAACATAATGTACAAATTGAATTATGGAAGCTGTCCAGATACCGTCCTGTTTGACCAATAGGTCTATAAAATTTTGTTGTTGCAATGTTTTTTTTATTATGTGTCTAATATGTCTAATGGTTTTTAATATAGTTATAAGTTAAACAAAAAAAAAATCTTTTTCTGTGAGTAATTTGATTAGGATTTCATCATTTCTCGTAAAATAGAAATAATGATAATCATAAAAGTTTTGTGGGAGGTATATTTATGAAAATTCATTGTTACAGAGCCCCAAAGGATAATTTAATCAAATTCGAAACGCCCGCAAGAAAACAATTGTTAAAAAAAAATCCTGCCACCCAACCAACCTTTCTCGAAAATATTCCATAAATTTCCGACAATCGAATTCGGTGGTTTTCGAGTCTATTAGAGACATACAAACAAATAAAACAAACAAACATATTCATTTTAATAAACAAAAAGTTACTGGTCAGTTGGGAATACTCCAGTCAACAATGAGATTCCATACGTTTCATTTTTTCTGCTTTAGTCTTAAATACTTGATGGACTCATAGCAGTTTTTGTAAATTCAGAAAAGAATTATATTCCAATGTACTTCTTGTGATAGCTGAGAGCATTCCATTAAATTCCATTCCATATGAATTTTTCAGAATCTTATACGTGTATTCCAGAGGATACAACGTTTCGATAAAATTCGTTTCAACTTCAATAACTTGCATATCTGAATAAAATAAAGATATATAACTGACTTATGAGGCAATGTCACCTTCAAAAATTGAAAAAACAAATATCAGAGCGAAATTTTTCACACATTACATTCGGTTAAAAATATTCCAGGATATACACGCTATTAGAAATTCGCTCATTATATTATCACAGTAAGGATTCGTCACCAATAACACCCAATTCTTTATTTTTGATTGATCCTGTGATCAACCATATTCTAAAAAGAACAGTGTAGTATTTATATCATTGCATTAACAATTTTGATGTACTTTATGAACAGACACGTCGGAACATTCCAAAGACAATTCTCGGTGAATACAGGAATAAAAGAGATAATGAAGAAATTCTGAGATCCGTGCAGAAAGTACTGAATTTGTTATAGCCTGTTTCGTGCTATTACACTCAAAGAACCACGATCTCCGAAATGGTATTTTCTTAAACAGCAATTCGGATGTGCTTGCATATTTATTGTTAAACTGCATTTGTTGAGACCTAATGGAGTAATCAACATTTTACCTATGTTATTTCATCAAGAATATTTTATAATTCAAATCGAGAGGGTGAAATCTTAGAACAGTTCCACAGGAACATTGAATCCATCGCTGATCAATTCGTCAAATGAAGAAGCCAGTCATAGTTTTTTAAATTATGAAATGAATGAAATAATCGTGTTTCTAAATGGAAAAAGTTTTCCAGATATCTTCAGAAATCTGCTAGAGATATCATTATTTAACCTGAGCAATGAAATCGAATACACAGAAACTCTTCGTTTTTTTTTCAATATTTCATTGAAATCCTAATTTTATTTTCAGATATTACTAATTGGAACTCTAAGAAAATACCATACAGATTGATCGAAAACCTAATTCAAATATTCCACCTATCACTCCAGTCTACGATCGTGTAAAAATGTGTAAACTGTGTAATTATCCCATACAATACCAATTTGTATAAAAATTTGTATTTAGGTTCTACCTACCCTCTATTTCAAAATCTGCCCTGTGGTGGATGCAGCCCCTTCTTGGGGGGTGAAACATTTTTCTTCGAAAATAAGTGCGGAAATCGATATATTGACTAATTCAAAGCAGCTTTCCTTTCATGAAGTTTTTTTCAGATTATTTTTTGCGAATAACTTGAGAAATACGCATTCAATAGAAAAACCTGAGGTGAGCAATACTCTAGGTTTTACAAAGGTAATCGTGTATTCATGATTTATGCAGACCCAATACAAACGAAATTATTGCTCGTTGAAAAATGATTGGTATTGCCAAAATGAAAAGTTTCCACGTACAATGACCAAAAACCAATGTATTTTTCGGGAAAATCTCATTGAACCCATTTTGAAGTCTTTTGAAAGGACTCAATTTTTATTTCTCATGGAAGTTCGTAATATCAAAACTAAGCGAGGTATGAAGAGAATAATGTCGATTCCTATTTTTTCGTTGGAGAAAATTGTGAAAATCTTACCCTGTCTTCCATCCCTTTGAAAAAAATTGTTGCCACTTCACAATGAACTTCATTTATGTTCTTTCCATACGTTCTGAGTGTTTTACCAGTTGAAAGTACTTATGTTTGAAAAAAATTGAGCTTGAAGAGAGAAAAATGGCCTTTTATACAAAATAAATAAAAATATATAAATAACACATTCTGAAAGTTTGGGTGTTTTTTTTTTGTAGGATAAAAATGGAGTAAGATATGGCCAGTTGAAGCTTACGTGTGTTCGCGCAAAGTACTTTTCTCATTTTTATCGTACAGAGAAAGATAACACTCCAAAATTTTCAGAAGAAAAAACTACAATTTTGAACTCTACAAAATTCTGCGTGTCATTAATATTTTTTTGGGTTATTTTGAAGCAAAGGAGATTTTTTGTTAAACAACGAAAATGATTTTCCCTCATTACTTTCAACTGGTCAAACACTTAGAACGTGTCATAAGAATATTAAATAAAGTGAAATGTGAAGTGGCAACGTTTTTTCTTTCAAAAAGGGCGGAAGAGATTCCTATTCTTTTCCAACGAAATGATAGGAATCGACATTATTCTCTGCATATCTCGCTCAATTTTGAAGCTAGGAACTTACATGAAAAATAAAAATGAAGGTTTTTGAAAGGATCTGAAAAACGATTCATAGTTATTCGCAAAAAAAAATTTGAAAACGTGTTTTTTTTTGACTGAAAACCGACAATACCGAGAAATACTTGCTTAGATTTAGGTAGTCAATTTATCGATTTCCGCACTTATTTCCAAAAAAAAAAATTTCATCCCCTCCCCAGGAGAGGTGGCATCAACCCCCAGGGAAAAAGCAACCCTCGGCACAGGGTAGATTTTGAAATAGAGGGTGAGTAGAACCTAAATCCAAATTTTTATGCAAATCGGAGCTGTATGAAATGAATACACACGAAAATGGTCATAGACTGGATTATATGTGAGTTCGCTCAAAATGTTATATAATATTGTATGATCTAGAGACCTACTCTACGTTGTGTCTTCCGAAACGTGGCAACGATGTAGGAGGTGACAACGGAGAAGATATCTCAAGTTTATGGCTATATATGATGAGGAAACAACGCCTTCTCCGTTCCTACCAGAATTCAAAATAATAAATTTTATATCAGTCAGACAGCCCCTTGACCCGGAGGATATATATATATATATATATATATATATATATATCACTTCCCGTGATACAGTCCCAATACAGGACAACTGTCATTAAAGTGTTCGAAAGTTATAGAAAAAGTGAAAATTATTTTCTGAAATTTCGCATGTGAGTCTTTCAAGTGACTATGCAGGTGTTGAACTATACAGTTTTTCTGTGCAACAGCTACAAAAAATGAACTTTAAAGTGGATTGGATGTAACCTATAAAAGCGTGATTGGAATAAAAAAACGGGCAAAAAACAAATTGCTGGTCTGGCCCAAAAACGTAAACATATAGAAGCTCTTCCAGTGGCGGAGTCTTTGTTATTTCTAAGGGAGAAAACTACATTCATTAATAGAAAAATATGGCTACTAAATGTGCAATATGCACGGAAGCAGTGTCGCAGGAGGTGAAAAATCAGTGTTGCTGTGAGTATTGCAACAACATTATATGTAGAAAATGCAGTCAACTAACTGCGTCTGAAATTAAAGTTATTGACCTATCACAAAGACGCATGATCTTTCTATGCCCAGAGTGTAGGCCACATTTTCTTGATCTAATTCAAACCAAAAATATTATTAAACGGGAAATGGACCAACAAATTTTCATTATGAAGAAGGAGTTTTCCAGTCAACTTATGGACATAATGAACAAATTAGGCGAAATACAAGCTGAAAACAAGATCCTTCACAATATAATTGAGGAGAATACTTCAAACTCCAAGAGAGTAAACAGTGCACTAGAAACACTCACCAGGGATCTAAAAACTAAGCTCGATAGTACAGAAAAAGAGTTAAAATCATCTTATAGTGGGGTATCAAGAAAATCAAATAATACTTCTAGTCCTCACAACAAACTGTCAATAAACATAGCCCCCAACCTTCAACCTGGTATAGCGGCAAATAAATATAAAATTTCAAAGGAGTCTAATCAAACAACATATGAAACGCTCAGGCAGACGCAGAGAGATGTAATGGATAGACTTATTACTCTCGGTGATCCAGAGGCCCCTATTGCTTCACACTCTGGTGGTGCCTCATCAGAAATTGCTGAGAATAATCATAATGCTGATGGTTTCAAACAGGTTAAAAGAAAAAAGAAGAATAGGAAGAGTAGGTACTGCGGACAGCAGCCCGTCCATTGAACCTGATGACTGTTTTGAGGGAAGTGCAGTTATGAAGAAAAAAAAAATTGGGTTTTTTTAAAAAAAGTCAAAGATAATGCAGCACCGGAAAAAATACAAAGGTATCTAACTAACGCTTTGAAGGCAGTTCCTGATGATGTAGAGGTCAAAAAGGTGGAGACATACTATCAAGTCAAAGACAATAATTGCTACTTAATCGGTGTGGATCCTAAATACCAACAAAACGTTTATGACGATTCCCTGTGGCCCAAAGGTGTAGTGTATCAGCGTTTTAATTTTGTTAAAGGTCAAAAATTTTTAGACTCCCCTAGTCTAAATACAAATAAACAAATCACACAAAAGCAGGTACAAAAACCAGATTCTTTTTTAGAAATATTAAACAACTAAATGCCAGTTACATTAGTTGTCATATAGTATATGCAAATTGTCAAAGTCTCTTGAGAAATTTTAATAATGTTATGTATAGTATTCATTGTCACAATCCATGGATCATTTGCTTATCGGAAACGCATGTAACAGATGAGCTATTGCAACACGAAACACAAATCAATGGTTACAATTCGGTATTATGTAATTCATCTAGTAGACACACCGGTGGGGTTGCTATATATGTAAAAAATTATTTGAAATTTAAACAAATTATGGTTGATAGAATAATTATGAATATCTGGATAGCTGCAATAAAAGTGCAAATTGTAAGTGATTGGTATATTATATGCTGTGTATACCACTCGCCAAATGCTTCTCATAGTGAGTGCATTGAATTTATGAAAGATAAGTTGGAAGAATTGGCGTGCCAAAAAAATCATATAATTATTGTAGGGGATTTTAATATTGATCTCAATTTAGATCAAACTTACAGTCGTAAAATAAATGAACTATTCATGTACCTAGGACTCAAGCAAGTAGTCAAAGATAATACAAGAGTGACTAAAAATTCTGCTACCTTGATTGACTATTTGGCGACAAATGTTGAAGATATTCATCACCAAGTTACAGATATTGCTAAAATATCTGATCATTCCAATATTATTATATCACTGCATAATAATAGTCAAAAACTAAAATCAAACAAACCACATAATATTATAGTAAGAAGGGATTTCAAGCACTTTGATAAGATACATTTCCAAATGTCTTTATTTGATTTAAACTTGGTTATTGATGGCAGCCTCAACATCCATGATTTATCAAGGAATCTGGTGGAACTTCTGGTTCAAAAATTAAATATATTTTGTCCTTGGAAAGAACATAAAACATTTAATAATTTTAAACTAAATGTATGGTTTTCTGATGAGTTAATGGAGAAAATGAAATATAGGGATAGGCTCTTCAGGCAAGCAAAATTAACAGGGGCAGAAAAGGATTGGAATGAATATAAAAAGGTGAGAAATAACTAGTGAAATAAGATTAGAAACAAGAAAATACTATGACCAACAAATTGACGAAAATAGAAGTGATACAAAAGCAATGTGGAAATCATTAAAAGAGTTGCTCAATGGAAAGAAGGGTCACAATCCATCATATATCCAATTTGAAGAAAAAGTTGAAAAAAATGATAGACATATTGCAAATGCTTTCAACACATACTTCATCAAGAGTATATGCGAAATAAGTGAAAAAATAAAACCAAGGAATAATACTGAATACACCATAAGTTTTATTCCAGAATTTCTACCAAGTTTTGGGGAATTCAGGCTGTTATCAATGGCTGATCTCAAACTAATCTTATCATCTTTGAAAAAAAATACTACAGATAGACATGGAATAAATCTGAACATAATAAAACTAGCTATAGAGGTAGCTGGAAACTGGTTTTCACAAATCATAAATTTATCACTGAGTGAAGGAACATTTCCTAATGACTGGAAGGTATCTACCATTAATCCCATTCAAAAAGTAAGAAACACAGTAATATGTTCAGAGTTTAGACCAATTAATACACTACCAGTATATGAAAAACTTCTGGAACTTGCAGTCAAAGAACAATTGTTAATGTATATAAATAACAACAACATTTTAATTACACAACAGTCAGGATTCAGACAGTCACATTCTTGTGAAACTGCATTACAACTACTGATCTCTTCGTGGAAAGTAGATATTGCTGAAAGGAAATTAATAGGTGTTGTATTCTTAGATTTTCAACGAGCCTTTGAAACAATCAAAGTAGATCTACTATTAAAAAAATTAGAAAAATATGGCATCACTGGTAATGTGTTGAAATGGTTCGCTAGCTTCTTGAAAGGCAGGGAACAAGTTGTAAAATATAATAATCAATTCTCAGAATTACTCAAAATAAAAAATGGAGTGCCACAGGGTTCAATCCTTGGTCCAATATTATTTATTCTTTTTATAAATGACATAGCTACACAAATAACGAAATGTAAAATAAAACTATTCGCAGATGACACAATGTTATATTACTCAGGAACAACAGATGAAATAGAAAACAATCTTAATAAGGATCTTACAAACATTAGTACTTGGTTATGTAATAATGGATTGAAGCTCAATGTGAAAAAAAGTAAATTTATGCTAATAGGTAACAGAGGCCAGGTTAAGATGATAAATGAAAATTTAAAATTTCAAATAAACATTGAAAATGAGGAAATCGAACAAGTCAAGGAATTCAAATATCTAGGCATAATATTGGACCAAGAATTGAATATGAACGCAAATGTAAACTATATAAAAAGGAAAGTGGCAAAAAAAATTCACTACCTTTATAGATTAAATAACAAAGTATCTGAATTTTCAAAACTCACAATATACAAAAGTATCATAGCACCTCATTTTGATTATTGTAGCACTATCCTATTTTTTCTAAATAATGAACAAATGAATATATTCCAAAAATTACAAAATAGGGCCATGAGGGCAATATTAAATTGTAATAGGCGAACACAAATTAGGAAAATGTTGAATACTCTATCATTGATGACAATTAGACAAAGAATAAATTACAACATGCTATTGTTCGTATATAAATTAAAGAACAATATGTTACCAACCTATCTTTCAGATCAGCTGACATATATAAGTGATATCCATACCTATAACACACGTACGAAAGATACTAATGATTTTTATATCAACCCTAATTTGAAAGCAGGAATAATATTTAGTAAAGGATTGATCTTGTTTAACAATCTACCAACAGAATTGAAAGAATACCATCCATATGTTTATTTAAAAAAGAATGTTGTAAATATGTGAAGGCTCATATGCCAGATTGAAGACTAGACAATGAGTTGACTACATGTAAGCTGTGTTGTCTTATTTAACTAATCTTAAGACTTGTACTAGTGTGATAGTTTTTATTTCTTATTTTAGTATGGTAATTGAAACTGTGTATGTATGTTTTTAGTCGCTGTGAAGAGCATGATGCTAATAAAGAGTTTTATATTATATTTATATATATATACAGAGTGACCCATTTGAAAGCGGGCCACCTCTCTAAAACTGTTATTTATTATCCGATTCAGAAGTTTTTTTTTTCAATAGATAGAGCGTCAATAGTTCTATTAGAGTGCTGTGAAGTCGAAATATAAATAAAATTTTCAAGGCCTACTTCGAATTTTTTTCAAGGTCAAAAATCCAAAAAACATACTAGCGATTTTTTTATATGAAATTTGACGACGCCACTGGATTTGTGATGCTTTCAAATGGTTGTGACTGAAATTTCAAGATAAAATAATGTTTTTTAACAGAAATATGGCATAAGTAAAATATACCAATCACTGTCAAAATAATTCAAATAGTTGTATATTAAATAACAATTTTGTAAATAATATGGTTTGAAATACTTCTTCAGAACATAACAACTTTATGTGCGATATAGTTATCTTTATTAGCACACTGCAGTTTGTTGTCAAAGAATAGAAATACACATCTTTATATCATAATATAATTATCAATATTAAAAACATAAATGAACCACTACAAAAGAATGTATTAACATGACAATGACCACACATTAAATTTTGGACTGTTCCACCAAATCTCCATTCAATTCGATACATTTATCATATCGTTTTCTAATGTTAACCAAAACATTCAATAATTGATTTGGGGTGATATCTCTGCAAGCCTGTCTTATTCTTTCACGCAGTTCCTCTTTGCTCGTTGGGCGAGTTTTGTATACTTTTTCCTTAACGGTGCCCCATAAAAAAAAATCAAGTGGAGTCAAGTCCGGGGATCTGGGGGGAAACTCAATCAGTGAACTAT